>JACXGJ010004585.1:0-43650 GCA_016801105.1 Esox niger
CGCACACGCACGCGCACATGCACACACGGACGCACGCGCACATGCACACACGGGCACACACCACCCCCTCCCCCCGTGTGGTAATTATCCCACAAACCATGTTGCACAATATAACACAACAACAGGCTGGTTTAGGGCCAAGGCGGCTGTGTGTTTGATTCTGTGAGAACCACTGACACCGTTAGCGAGAGCTAGCGAGACCACAATGCATATCAGACCGCTGTCTCTGCCTGGTCAGCAAGCATAGAGATGCGCCATGGGGAGGTGCGCGCACACCCACCCACGCACAGAATTACACACACGCGCCCTGATAGACAATATGGCGGGGGTGGGGGGGGGGGGTTTGTGATGGCTGCTGTGAGAATGTCAGGCAGGGTTGGCTCGGTTCCAGTAAAGACAAGCTCTTACTGAGAAGAGTTCACCCAGACCTCCCTCCCTCCACCGCCAACCCATGGGTTTCCTGGAAAACGTACCGCCATACTTGGGTCCGTCTTAGAATTCATGGAAGTCGACAGAAAGAACTGCATGAGATCACTATTCACCCTCAGGCTTTTTGGTAAATTCGCAGCAATTTACCACAGAGTGGACAGGCAAATACTGTATTTTAACATGTAAGAGGCCTAGTTTTTTGGACCGTGCCCAAGGGTGCTTTGTCCGAATGTTTCCCAGCCTGTGTCGTGATAAGTAGGGTTTTGCGATACAGAGCCACATAATATCAGTTTTACTGGGGTAAAATTGATTGGACTAAATGTTATTGCAACGGTAAATTGGGACCACAGTCTCTAACTTGGCTTTGGTCTTTCTGCGGCCAATTGTTAACTTCACACTTGTTGTTTGTGCACATTGACCTGATGATATTCTGTTTTACATCGCCATCCATCCAAATGTACAGCAGACCCTCAGGCCAAATTGAGTCAAAAGCTTTTTGTAAATCAACAAATCCTAAGAGTTGTTTTGTTTGTTTTTCCAATAAGGCTGTGCATGGTCTGTCACACAGTATTTCGGTTAGAAGCCAATTCGACATTTGATCGGCATATTTTTTTCCCTGGGAAATGTTGGAGTCTGCTATTGATGAAAATGCTAAAGATTTCCTTATGGTTATTATTGGTCAAATTTGTCTTGGGATTTTCCAGATTGGTTGGGTGAAGCAGCCCATGCAGAGGATAATGCTCAAGAGTTTAAGAATTCCTCAATGTAATTAGCAGTTTGCAAATTCTCTCTTTTTGTTTAGTATACCATCAACACTGGTGTTTGATCGATATTTTTGTTTGCAGTTTGAAACACGCTCAGCATGAATTTCTGCCCACCCCTGAATTTAGTTCACAAAGTGTGTAAATTCTGTTATTTCAGCTAGATTTCCTTACTAATCGACTTTCTCTGGCTGAGAATGCAGTACGCCAATTAAAACACAGGCAAACAGATAGAGCAACAACGGTGCTTGTATCTCGCCATGGAGATGGATTTGTATTTCGACTAACAGACAGATGTAGTCGCCTCTCAAATCTGGCAGAAAGTTTAGTACCCTCTGTAAATACAAACACATTTGAGAAATATGAAATGTGTACTCCTTTAGTCGGCCATAGGGATGTGAACTAAATTGCTCACACAACTGTAAACAGTTTAAACAAAACTGCGATGCCTGAATGATTTACGGTGATAATAATCTGGAACTCATGACAAAGTCTGATGACATGGCATGACAACTCCAGCGTCCGCCTCTCGCACCTGCTGATCACTGCCCTCAGCATGGCAAGGGACGTAACTAGCAATTATTAGCGTAGCTAATATAAGGGACACGGCTAAAGCACAACCGACGATTTTAGGGATCCAAATATCCATGGCTAGGACTTCAACACCCTGGCTAGGCGGAACAGCTACACAGCGGGACAGTGTAGATTTATCATACAGTGTCACAAATGGCTTTGTGTGTGCTTGTGCTGGGGACATTTATTGTTTACATTTTTATTTTAACAGTGTCTTGGACTCCAAACCCACCAGTCTAAACTATGCTGAACTGCTTGGGGAATGCTTGCTTGAACACAGTATCCAAAAAAGACAAAAGTAAAGCATCTTCTGTAGGACACCAATCGTCAGGGGCTACAAAAATGATTTACATATTCCAGATGGATCTAGGCACACAACCAACTTGACACAGACACGTTTTGTCATTAACAAAAAAGCCAATGCAGGAGGTATGGATGTATACAATGTAAATTAATTCAATGGTGGGCAATGTATATTTGCGGTAGAAATGACCGATGTTTACATTGAGTAACATTTATGGTAGATATTTAAAGGTTAAAAAAGGATTCCCAAAGTCCCTTAGATTTAAGAAATACAGTTTAAAACAAACATTTTAATTAAATGTTTAGGAAAAAACGGGCTCTGAATCTTAATGAAATCACGCCATTTAAAGTGCGTTCAAAAAGTCTCAATGAAGTTTTTATTTTATTATTTATTAAACCAGGAAAGGGTCACTGGGATTGAAGATCTATTTTCTAAGAGGGTCCGGGCTAAGACAGGCAGCAGCCAGTCTTTATATAAAATTAAAAAAAGACAGGTCCTCTAATAAGACAAACAAAATTATAATTCACAATCATAGAAACAATTAATTAAAAACAATGACAATTCAATGAATCAGCCTCAAAGTCAAGGGGGACAACTTCTTCCGGTTGATAATAAACACAACTCAATATTAGCAAATGAAAGACTTGGATGTCTGTCATAAACACCAATAGATTTCTAGAAACATCTTTGGGATTTTCCATTGTGAATGGCAGTATCCCTGTGATCTGCTTGGTATATAACTATGCAAGAGCACTTCCCTGATTTTTCTCAATCGAGAAGATCGCCTGAAGGCCAGATATGAAATATGGATGTTCTTTTCTTTTCTCTTTCTTTCTATATCATTTCAGTTCTAAACGATAAGCGTGTGTGTGTTTGTTTGTGTTAAGGGGCTCAAGGCTAAACTACAGAAGAGAGAGGTCTGGTCTGGTTGCTGCTTAAACCAACTCTGGCTATAAACATCCTGACGCCACTTAATTGTTGGTTGGTTTGAAGATCGCCCCCCCCCCCAATTCTCTCTCCCCATACGATTTAAGACATTGAGTGCAGCCTGAGGGGGGGAGGGGGGAGGGAGAGAGAGAGAGAGAGAGAGAGTGAGAGAGAGAGAGAGAGAAGGAAAGAAAGAGTAGAGAGAAGGAGAAAAGGACAAAAATGAGAGAGAGAAAAGACTGCAGTCAGTGGTGTGAGAAGGGCGTATGGCAGCCATTATCTTGTTTATTAAAAGCAAGTTTATTTCCTCTCCTCCGTCTCTTCTCTCCTCCCTAGTGCTTCTTCTCCTCCCCTCACAGCCAACCACATATTTCCAAGGGGCTCTCTATTCTGTCCCTACTTCACAGTCCATTGGGGAGGTCACAGAAATAAATTGTGTCAATAGTCTGGACATGGCCTGTCTTTCAAACTTGTTATGCTGTTTTGTCACCTCACGATTTTTCTTTGAATGGTCTTGGGGTGCACAGAACAAACCAACCTTTATCAGATTTGACCTTACTGGTGACCCCTTAAATGTTATGAAACTCACAGAAGACTGTCAGTCTACCCACTACCCAGACTACATCCCCAAGGGGGAAAGACAATGACATGGGTCAAGAGTTTCTCTGAACCATGTGACTCGGACCCAAAAAAAAACTGCCTATACACAGACCTGAGATCAACAGACATCTGGAAGTACAGTAGCCTAGTTAAAATCCACAGCAATGTTATGAAGGGCAGCAGGTCCAAACTCTGGTTCCGATCTAAAACATTCAATCACTTTTTAGATAGTTTTGTCTATAGTCTGACACTTGGCGTCAGACCAACATTTCTAGAATCTAGACAAAACTATCACATATTAAAGTATTGCGGACATTTAACGCTAAATCCTCCACGTCAACACGAGTGCCCACATGCTACCCAGTTGTGAAGCGATAGTTTCTCTGGATTCGGTCATTGTTCCAGTGATGAAATGTAAAACATCTGTAAAGCCAGGTTTCGCATCCATCTTGTTTGATAGGTCCCGAGAGCGCTCATTTCAGGCTGCGAGTCGCCCGCCGTCTTTAGTACCGTCAAGATAAAGCCTATCAGATACACCACTGTGGATCAGACACAGCAGGCGCATCAGATGTCGCAGTAAATCTGATACGTTTTTTTTTCTACACCACCACTATCATTTCATCCTCAGGTACCAAAAAGGCACAGCAGCAGTACATTCCGATGGAGCTCACAGTGGGCATAAGACCGGTTCCAATTGCACAGCTGCCTGTTGTACACACACACACATACAATACCAGCCAAAAGTTTGGACACCTACTCATTCAAGGGTATTTCTTTAACCAAGCGAAGACATCAGAAATATTAAATAACATATGCAATCTAGCAACCATAGAAAGTGTTCAACAATTTGAACTACATTTCATATTGTAGATTCTTCAAAGTAGCCACCCCTGCCATAATCGCAACTTTGCACACACTGTATCAACCATGTTACCTATTTACTCTGACTGATGAAACTAAAGGCTTTTTGTCAGGGTTAGGTATTCAATCTGACTAGTTAAACTAAAGGTTCATGTTAGGGATTAATAATGACTGGTTAAGGGTTAGGGGTTAATTCTGACTAGTTAAATATTAGGGGTTAATTCTGACTAGTTAAACATTAGGGGTTAATTCTGACTAGTTAAATGTCAGGCGTTAATTCTGATGTGTTACGGGTTAATTCTGAAGGTTTAAGGGGTTAATTCTGACGGTTTATATGTTAATTCTGACGGGTTAAGGGTTCATTCTGACCGGTTAAGGGTTCATTCGGACGGGTTAAGGGTTCATTCGGAGGGGTTAAGGTTTCATTCTGACGGGTTAAGGGTTCATTCGGACGGGTTAAGGGTTCATTCGGACGGGTTAAGGGTTCATTCGGACGGGTTAAGGGTTCATTCGGACGGGTTAAGGGTTCATTCGGACGGGTTAAGGGTTCATTCGGACGGGTTAAGGGTTCATTCAGACGGGTTATGGCATATGAAAGTGCAATGATTAACCAAAATTAAAAAGCGGCAGTGATAAAACACCATTTATCCACAAAAGTATTTTATATGAGGACTGAGACCATGCCCCTTTCCCAGTCTAGATGACACGCTGACCGAACCATGCCCCTTCCCTGGTCCAGATGACACGCTGACCGAACTATGCCCCTTCCCTGGTCCAGATGACACGCTGACCGAACCATGCCCCTTCCCTGGTCTAGATGACACGCTGACCGAACCATGCCCCTTCCCTGGTCCAGACGACACGCTGACCGAACCATGCCCCTTCCCTGGTCCAGATGACACGCTGACCGAACCATGCCCCTTCCCCGTACCCTAACCCAACCATTAGGTATCACGACCCCGACCCGCTGTTAGTGTCTAGGCCCAAGCTGGGTCCCCAAAGCGCTCGACTGTGCAGTTTCACTGTTAGCATGTCCTGCTCCGTGATCCGTCCTAATGACTGTCATTACACCCCACATTTCACTCTCAGAGCTATCAGAGCCCACACACACACACACACACACACACACACACACACACACACACCTATTAGTGTTTAGTGTAAGACCAGGCAAACCAGTCCATTGCACGCTTTGGTACATCTGAATCACCACTCCAGCTCCAGGGCCATGACAAATATTGTTTTAGCCAACAGCTGCGTCCCAATTAGGACCCAATTCACTCTGTAGGGCGCTGCTTCAGACCAAGACCAATAGGCTTCCAGTAGTGTGCCAACTGGGACGCAGCCAGATAACTGCATATGTGAGCTGTGGTAAAGGTCGGAACCAGAGTCGAATTATCAATAAACAAGTCAACTTAACCGTCACAGTAATATGGCTTGAACCAGCCAAAGACAAGCCATTGAAAAGTCCAAAACATCTGGTTAACAGCCAGTCCAGCCAGAGACAGGCTATGGAAATGTCCAGAACATCTGGTTAACAGCCAGTGCAGCAAGAGATACTTCCAGAACATCCAATGGGCTAGTGTTGGACTGTACGGTCAGTAAAGTTTGTGGTTAACTATTGACAAAAAGGAGTGTTAAGGTGAAATAACGATTGTGTCATGTTGTACCTCACTGTGTTATGTTGTGTTTTGTTTCATATTTCAAGACCTCTTATTATAAATCTGACCACCTGCGGATTAACCAAGAAAACCGATCCAGCCATAAACAACATACAACCAAACCGATACGGCATGTGTTCAAGCAGGTAAATGTATCAACACAAAAAATGGCAAAAACGACCATCTCATTTCACAACGCAAGAATTGAACTGAGTTGAGCTGAATTGTCTGTTACTGTGTGAAAAGCGCAGTACATGTTAATTACATTGTCTCTTGGCAAAACATTTCTCTACAACACATTAACATAAACACTTCCAACTGAGCACTAACGCAAAAAGAAAATCTCCAATCTACCCCTCTCTCTCTAAACCAGTCGACACCACACCCCCGTCTCTCACCGGAGGAAATGAAACACACGCCCTTAGCCCTCACACACGAAACTCACTCGGTACTGCTCGCTCTCCAAAATCGTTAGCTCCATCTTTGAGCAATTTTGTTTTCGGTTAGGCCTGGGATTCCCTCGCCACAGACGAATCCAATTTACAGCCTTTTTTTTGGTGTTCAGCGCCAGCTCCCTGCCACTGTCACATGCCGATCTTCGACTGACGGCTGGAAAGGCTGCACGCGGTTAGAGGCTTGTTTCAAACCTGACGGGACATCAGAACATCTGCAGATTCAGCCCCAACACACACACACACACACACACACACACAAGTTGATAATATGAATTTGGCCTTGACCCTTGTCCACCAGGACGCTAAGCTCCTGGACGGCTGATTGAAAAGCACCACACTTCAGAACATCAGCGCCTTGTATCCATTGAAATAATGGGTTGACCCAGAGAGCGGTTCGCCTTTGAGCCCGAGCCAGGCCATCTGAATCCACTCTGCCCAAATGAGGGCTTATTTTTCAAAGCCTGCCTCCAGTGCGCGCCGTCCCCTGCCGGAGCCTCGATGCTGCACCCGTGAGTGCGTGCGCGTGCGTCGGTACCCATGTGTCGTGATATCGCCACGGTGCCAATCACTTTCGTTGGTAAACGGTTTGCTCTGTAAGTCAGAAGTTCAGAGCGAGTTGTGTGCTAACCCTCCTGCTCGGGTCTCTTTGTAGCGCACTCCCTTTGTGCTTCTCTCCTTCTGAAGGACCTGATCCCTATTCTTGAGACTCGGAATCAAAAGCTCTTCTCTAACACAGTTCCAACTGTAAAACCCCTTTGATCCTTTGAAATGAAAAGCTATCAGACAGGACAGTCCTCAGACACTCTGAACTGTTATTAGGCACTTGACTGGACAACAGTGTGAAGACAGTATTCCTGCCATCGGAGTGTCTGCGATGCTGTCATTTAGTAGGCGGTCTGCTTTCCAACAGCCCCCAACGTCCTTGGCCATGCCTCACAGGGACGAGGGCATAGGGTGCTCTTTGGAACCCACTGCATTCAAGTCCATGAGCCCAACAGAAACCCGGTAAGATCAGGTCAAAGGGCATTGGACATCTAGTCCACTCACTAACCACACCACCCTCTATCATCCTCCCTCCATTTTGTTCCCTCTCCCTTTCTCTCCCTTGACCTCCAATAAAACCCTGGTTAAAACTTTGTGTGCGTTAATGGATCGACTTATTCCCAGCATCTCAGCCATGACTGGGACAGCCTCCCACATGTCACCACACTAGGCACACAGTGGCTTTCCATTAGAATACATGGATGTGAATAAACCAACTGTGTGTGAGCAAAGTTTGATCTGATCACATTACACACGTGGGAAGAACCAGAGAAAAAGAGAGATAGACAAAGACCACGAGAGAGAAAGAGAGAGAGGAAAAACAATCCATCACCCAGAGAGGAGTACAGAGGGAGAAAGAATAAGAAAAAGAGGGTGAATGAGAAAGAATGAGAAAAAGAGGGTGAATGAGAAAGAACAAGAAAGAGGGGAGGAAGACCTCACCCAAGAATCTGCGTCCTCAGCACAGCTTTGTCAGATGTGGTCTGGCATCCAGTTCACACACCCAAACCCCATCCACATATTGCAGTCATATATCTCTGGACAGAGGGAATGATGGAGGGAGGGATGGAAGGAGGAGAGAAGAAAGGGGAGAGCGTGTCTTTTGAGTGTGCCAGCGAACGTCAGCGCTCCACGTCTGTCGTACCGTTGCGCTGACCCAGTCACACGTCAATGATTGATGAGGGAGACCTGGTGAACTAAAATGAACCAGTCTTACAGTCACTCACGCAGATGATACCGCCTTCTCTGCAATGTCTGGAGTTGTCTCAGACCCCCCCCTCGTTCTTTCTCTCCCTTCCTCGCTGACCAAAGGTCTGCAATGCCAATGAAAAGCAGCTTGCTGCCCTCTTCTGTTGACAGTACGGGTCTGGTTAAGATAATGTTTAGGTTAGAGTATTTCAGGACTGTGGCATGACTTATCCAATCCTGAGGAATTCTTTGCAAAAGGTCTGAACAGATGCTTTCTTGGATTCTTAGAGAGAGACCAGGGGTGGAACAACGATGAGCTGTGGTCCGAATGAGTCTGAAGGTATGGAGCGGTCCCATTATGATCACACATGGGCGAGGAGACATGGAAGGAGATTAGGTCCCGGGGGGACTGGGATAATCTGGATAAGTTGCAGGGTTTTGAGAGCAAAGAAGGGAGCTCGACAAACAGCTCCAGTAGCCAAGACGAGAGATGATTGGATTGGGCTTTCTGTGTGAGGTCACGTCCTCATGACAAATGTTGAATCGGCAGGAGTGAGTCGCCGTGTGGGATTTGAGGATAACAGGCGGTGTTTGCCAGGGTCACGCCAAAGCTCTCCACCATGGACCGTCAAAACAGACTGGGAGCAGGGAAGTGCCAGTGGAACAGGTCACATAGAAGCTGTGGTTCTTCAAGTCACTTAGCCACAGAGCAGGAGGGGAAGGGCTGAATGCACTGCCAGGAAAAGGGGACAGGGGGAGAGACGGGAGAGGCAGAATCAGGAGATGGAATGGGGAAGGATTTTAGCAGATAGGAGACCTGATAGGACAGACAAGGAGAGAGTAGTGGCTGAGAGAGAAGACAGACTGCAACGGAGCATTTCAGTGGAGGTGAGCAGGGTGGGAGGGGAGACAAAGAAAAAGGCACTAAGCGATGATCGGAAGGGGGTTGCAGTGAAATGAGTTGATAAAATCCATTTAAAATGACAGGGACAGAAGTAAACAGGGACTGGAACAGGGACTTGATAAACCTACCAAATAACATCATTTTTTAAAATATTAATAATTCTCATTCTCAAAGATAATATACCCAAGTCTGAAATGACTTGTTGAAAGCTTGGTTTGTTTACTACTAACAAGATAAAGCCACTTAAAGCCACTTTAAGCTAAATGCACGGCTGTCAAAAATCGGTATGAAATCATACAGGGAAAACGGTCTCCATTGCATCTTTGTATTTGATAAATGCCCATATCATTATATACAGTACGGTTCAAGCTTTTGGGGTCGCTTTGAAATTTCATTGTCATCGATAGAAGAGCAGATTTTTGGTCACTTGAAATAACAAAATTCCTCAGAAATACAATGTAGACATTATTAATGTTGTAAATGACAATTGCAGCTTGAAGGCTAATTAAGTATCTGGATAGGCATAGATGCCCTTTATCAGTCCCATGTTCTAATATCATGTTGTGTGTGTTAATCAAAGTTTATTTTAAAAAGGCTAAGTGATCAGTAGAAAACCCTCTTGCAATTAAGTTGGCACAGCGGAAAACTGTTGGGCTGCTTAAAGAAGTAATAAAACTGGCCTATAGACTAGTTGAGTATCTGGAGCATCATCAATTGTGGGCTGAATCATAGGCTTGAAATGACCACAGACAAAAAACTTTATTCTAAAACTTGTCAGTCTATTGGTGTTCTGGGAAAAAGGCTATTCCATAAGATCTAAAACACTGAACTATTCCCTTCATAGAAAAGCTTAACCAGAATAGAAAGAGGAGTGGGAGGCCCCACTGCACAACTGAAAAATATAATATTGTTCCCGCAAAACACCACTCTCAACATCAACAGTAGAGGCGACTCCAGGATGCTGGCCTTCCAGGCAGAGGAAAAGCCACATCTCAGAGCAGCCAAAAAAAGAAAATATTAAGATGGGCAAAAGAACACAGACCAGACAGAGGAAGATTGGACAAGGGTGTTATGGACAGACAAATTTCAGTTTGAGGTGTTCGGATCACAGAGAACATTCGTGAGATGCAGACCAAATGAAAAGATCCTTGAGGAGTGCGTGATACCATCTCTGGTAAAGCAGGAGATTTGTACAGGGTGAAAGAGATTTTTAAGGAAGGCAGGCTTTCACTCCATTTCACAATGCCATACCCTGTGGGCGCATGATTGGAGCCAATATCCTCCTACAACAGGACAATGACCCAAAGCACAGCTCAAAACTATGCAAGAACTGATTAGAAAATAAGCAGTCAGCCGTTATTCTAAGATAGTGGCTATTGAGCTGTTGTGGGACAGCTTGACTGTATGGTACCTAAGAAATACCTGTCAAGCTAATCCAACTAGTGGTGCTCCAGGAGACATTGGGTGAAATGTCTTCAGATAACCCTACTGACAACCAGAATGCCAAAGGTCTGCATCTAATTACTGATCTAATCACTGCAAATGGAGGATTCTTTGAAGAAAGCAATTATTTAAATTAAAATTCATTTCCAATCCAATATCAGCAACTGTGTTTCCTATCCATTTTGCTATATTTCCTATTCAAACTAACGTCATCATTTTTCATTGAAAACAAGGAAATTTCTTAGTGACCCCGACATTTTGAATGGTAGTGAATATACACACTGCATTTCCGTTTATACTTTATTCTCATTTAAAAGCAGTAGTGTTAATTTCAATAAAAACATTTGAAGACAGAGGATTCTCTCGTGTTTCCAAAATCACTCCCTACGTGTAGTTCAGCACTCGTGACCAGGGGAGATCGAAAGTTCTCACGTTTCCGGTCAAAAGTAGTGAATAGGCTGCCATTTGGGACGCACAAAATCATTAAAGTGTTAATAAACTATGTTTTCCTTCCGAGGTAGTCCTCGTTTAAGAGCAGTACATTGTCTAATTGGGGAGTTGTTGAGAAGCACCATTACCTCCCAGGAGATAGTCACACAGTCGTACGAAGGATAATTCACTTTCAATTAAATCCCACAGTTTTCTGAAGGTTCATTTAATTGAATGCATTATTTAAATCTAAATTGTGGGGGCGGGTTCGCAAAGAACCACGACTCCATTAAATGTATTAACGTGTGAAAATGTGTTATTTTACTCCAGGAAAGGTAGGATAATTCAGAAATGAGATATTTGGAATGGAAAACCACGGAAAAAGAAATGGAATTGTCGAGCTGACATGGGGAAAAGATTGAATAAACAATATTTTCAGCAAGAAAACAATATTCTGAATAAAAATGTAGTATGTGTGTTTATTTAAAGTAATATGCAATTTTATATTTTTCTAAATAATAAAATGAAGGCATATACATCTGCTAGTATCTGGGGATGTTCCCTGTTCCAATCTAACGGAAAGCCACCCATACTGCACACTTGATATCTACTGTATGAACGATATATCCAACAAATGTGATTTCCCCATAATGGAAACATATCACTATGGGGTTAATGGCATTTGGTTTACAAATATGAACATGAATCTGGTATTATGCCTGTACTTATGTACATATAAATGTTTTAATTTACTCTAGTATATATTTTACTGACTGGTCTACAGCCATTTATGTATGTTTTGGAGACATCTACTTTTGTCACTTTGTCTATGCTACCTTGCTGCTGTAACAGTTTGTCTGAATCACTCAGATTCCGGAGGCCCGTCTCCCGGAATACCAAGTGGGAGGACAACATTCACAGCGGTCTGATTCGAGACCAGTCTCCCGGAATACCAGGTGGGAGGACAACATTCACAGCGGTCTGATTCGAGACCAGTCTCCCGGAATACCAGGTGGTAGGACAACATTCACAGCGGTCTGATTCGAGACCAGTCTCCTGGAATACCAGGTGGGAGGACAACATCCACAGCGGTCTGATTCGAGACCAGTCTCCCGGAATACCAGGTGGGAGGACAACATTCCCAGCAGCCAACAACACTGCAGCCCGGTAGTACGGTACCACTTAGCCTCACTAAGTCACCATGTGCCGTTTTTTTAAATGGGCAGACTGGTTTTTTTAAATGGGCAGGAATGAAATGAATGAAAAATTACACGGCTTCAAGAAAAAACAGCAACGACAAAAAGACAACACAATGAAATCAACAATGACATTTGAAAATATATCATTTTACAATATTACAACATAAAAACATAAGCAGCTGTTATAATAAAAAATATGAGACAACACAAATCTCTGTCGCAGTGTGTCTTTGTCTTTCTCTCTTAACATCTGTCTTTCTGCCCGCCTGTCTCTCTCCCACCCCGTTCGTCTCTACCCTTCTAGCAGGTGTCACACCCACTCAGCGGCCTTTCATCATCAGCTAGCACAGCAAGATAAGGGACGTACGCCGCTCACTTCCTGTTTGAGGTTAGGCTGTCGCTGACAAACAAGTGCACTGCAGCAGTGCGTTTTTGTCTGTGCGCGCGCGACCGCAGCTGCTTGCCCTCATCGTCTCCACACCAACGAAGCCTGCGGTTGCCGTCTCGCCGGCGCAGGTGTGTGTGACGGTGAGACCTGAGAACATGCGCGGCACTCTGGTCTCATGGTCCTTTTGATTGGGCTCTGAATGAGGTCACAGGGGGCGCGGTGGGTAACTGTAGGTTACAGTTGAGACTGTGGTATAGACTGCAACTGTGGTATGGAGATCGTTCTCTCCATTAAAACAGCAGCTGAACCAAACTACTGTAGCGACATGGTTCGGGGGTTCTGCATTCGTTTTCATAGATGACCTATTCTGATGTTAGCACTAGTCCACCACAAAGCGCTGGAAGATACTGAGAATCTAATTCACATAGATATAAGGCAGAGACAGACTCACATCCATGGCAGAGACAGACTCACATCCTTAGCAGAGACAGACTCACATCCATGGCAGAGACAGACTCACATCCTTAGCAGAGACAGACTCACATCCATGGCAGAGACAGACTCACATCCATGGCAAAGACAGACTCACATCCTTAGCAGAGACAGACTCACATCCATGGCAGAGACAGACTCACATCCATGGCAGAGACAGACTCACATTTAATGAATGTAAGTAACGCATGTATGTGAGATTCTTGCTTGCTGTACAGTAAAACTGAAGAATGAACAGCAATGCCCTCTCATGGTTGTGTAGAGGCTGTGCTTATTGAAAAGGGAGGAAACTTAACGTCAAACAGGAAGCAAAGCGAGGGAGTGAAAGCCGGATATTCTCTATGCGGATGAATAAAAGTTACAACAAAAATAGATTTTTTATTCACATATCTTATAGTTTGACACTCACACTGTTACTACAAAACTGAGTCAGTTGCGTACAAAATAAAACATTTCTATTAACAACTTTATTGCACAGCACCATAATCATGTGCAATGGCTTTCCCATATGCATGAGCTTGTGGGATAAATATGACATATATTAGAACTTTGTTGTAAATTAACGCTACACCTCAACAGGCACAGCCCCTCAACAGGCACAGCCCCTCAACAGGCACAGCCCCACAACAGGCACAGCCCCACAACAGGCACAGCCCCACAACAGGCACAGCCCCACAACCGGCACAGCCCCACAACCGGCACAGCCCCACAACCGGCACAGCCCCACAACCGGCACAGCCCCACAACCGGCACAGCCCCACAACAGACACAGCCCCTCAACAGACACAGCCCCTCAACAGACACAGCCCCTCAACAGACACAGCCCCTCAACAGACACACATACACGGCATCTTATAAAAGGATAGTTTGCTTTCTGTCTTCTTCCATAAGAAATATTCTCCCTCAACCTGACACGTCTCTCTGCCACTCTGATAATAAGCAGCAAAAGCCCCAATGCATATCAGCTCCTTGGAAAGAGACGCAAATCTCTAGGAGTGTGTGCGTCTGTGTGTGTGTGTGTGTCTGTGACTGTGTGTGTGGGGGGGACTTCTGTCACTTCATGAAAAATAGCTTCCCCTTTGGATGGAACTTCACAGGCCACAATCAACGGGTGCCAAGACATTGCAATCGTGGCAAATCAAGTCAGCATCTATTAATAATATTTCTGGGGGTTGCGGCAGGAGCAGTGTGTGTGTGTGTGTGTGTGTGTGTGTGTGTGTGTGTGTGTGTGAGAGAGAGAGTGCGCAAGTCTGTGTGTATATGCATGCTTGCTTGCTTGTGTGTGTGTGTGCTCCCATTGTCACAGGGCCTGTGATAGAGCGCTGCCTTTATCTCAGCCTTGGCACGTTTCTGTCACCGTGATAAACAATTCACACACAAATCTGAATAAAGATCCTCCCCACAGGCCTCTGCCTGTTCCGCCCGACCCTGCTCTCTCCCGTCTTCTGGATACACGAAATGTAATCTAGCAGAGCTGGGCTCCTCTCTTCCCTTCTCTCTCTCGCTCCCTCATTTTTTCTTTCCGATCTGTCTTTCAAAGATATGTAAATGACCCAGAGATGGAGCCCACGGTGGGTAGGTGGAAGCGTGAATGTCAAAGCCCAGGCCAGTGAACCCTACACAGACACACACGCACGCACCCACACACACCCTGCCTGCCACGGTCCTCCATGTGACCAGGAAGCTGTACAGTATGACCTGGACACAGCAGGGTCATTCAAGAAACCTGCTGGTAGATAAGATTAGGACACGTCTGCTCCCTGCTACTGTAATTGGCTCTGGACGGGAGAGTCCACGAAATGACCTGCTTACTGAACAGCATGTTACAGACCAGAATGACCTGACAATAAAGTGCTAACAAAGTGTTAACATCACATGCACATCTGTGAACGGGTTGTTTGAACCATTACGGCCTATTGGCGTGATACCGCTGGCATGACAAGTGGCATCGGTAACAGGTTTACAATACCAATGAGGCACCTTGGGGGTTTGTGGTATCTCAAGAATACCACAGACATGGACTGTATCCGGCAGGACCGACATGAGGCCCGGCATACTGGCCGTGTTCTACCATCAGTTCGCCCGTAATGCTAAAACACAGTGCACCGGACATTACCGGGCCAGTGTACGGCCCGTGGATGAGGCAACTGAAGATGGACGCACCTGAAAGGGCGGAATTTATGCACCATCGGCCAATAACAGCTCAGGACCGGCCAGTCACCGCCCCCTGCCTAAGACCACGCCCCTGGGCTGCAGAGCGGTAAGCATGGAAACCACGAAGCCCTGCCGACTCTGTAGACCTGCTTCGCTGAGAAACCAGACAACCAACACAGCACAAGAACATGTCCAAAACAAGGGCAACTCCCCTTCCTGGTTTTCTTTTTGTTTTGTTATGGTTATACAACAGGGATGTTTTAGCATCTCTGTGACACTGGCCCTCAGTCTCGGCACTGAGCACCATAACGGGGCCATCGTCTCCCCACGACAGGCAAAACCAGCCGGACAAAATACTAAGTGCCACTGCTGCAGTCTATTCACCCCCCCCGCATATTAAAAACACTTGTCATCAAGAAGTCGCAGAGGAACAAGAGCTACGAGAATAGGCGGTTCCGCGGTGAGTTCAACACGGCGCCCTATTCCCTTCATCGCACAGTACTTCTGGGCAGGACCTCATAGGGAAGAGGGTGACATTTGGAACGCTGACACAGTCCCTCAGAGACAAGACTCAGTCACTTGCCATCAAAACCATGAAATTAGACCAAAGGAAAATAGCCATGCGAATGGGGGGGGACGCCACACTTTAGTGCATTTTGCATATCAGGAAAAAAAATTACCGCCTCTGCCTCGAAACGGATGCATGTAAATTACCCAGTGCCACAAAGACAAATTGGTGATTCGGGTTGGGAATGAGAACGACACTAAAGTGCAAAAAGGGAAATGGTGCACTAGTGTGAAGGGAATAAGGGTTGTTAAAATGTCACATTTCAGACGTGGTGCCTCGAGAAAAAAAACAGATGTATTGTTAGACGAAGAGTGATAAAACAATATGCCAAATGTACAGCTGCTGGCAAATACAGGTTGTGTACGGCAGTAGTCAAACATATTGTCTTGAGCGATGAAATAGATTTCAACGTGCAGAATCTGTGAGAAAATGACTGTTATACAGTAAACGACTAGATAGAGCTAAGAATATATTCATACCGTAACTGCAGTATATTAGCCAATTGTAGTTTGTTAGTTAACTGGAGACGGACACAATGTTATGCTTGTCAACTGGCGCTGTCTGCCCAAATGGACACTTCTGCGTTGAAAACGGATGAATCTTTGCCAGAATGATGAAGACGTAATGAGTATTTTTTACATGTTATCATGCGTAGTTGAACTGGATGTTTTTTTCCCAATCGCTCGCATGGGTGTTTTACATCCACTACATGGCAGAGTTAAACAACAGGCCTAATGGCTCGTTAAAACAGAGGACAGACCTACAGTTTGACTGCGAAGGTCACAAGCGTGTGCGCGCGCGTGCGTGCGTGAGATCCACCACCCCCCCCCCAGGCCAATGGTTCCCTGTCAGCGACGTCTAAGTGTCTCCACCCCTGGTCTCCTCAGGCTGGAGGACCGGACCCTGAACTCGCAGGAATGACAAATGTCCTTAATGAAATTGGACAAGGAGCTCAGCATGGATGCATAAGAGCATGTATTAAATATTAATATATTTGGAGGGATTAACGCACCATTCCACTGTTGAATATTTCAACTGGCTGACGGACAGACAGAAGCTGTCTGTTTAGAGATGAATCCCCTCTATGGCTCCATCCATCGTTAACCTTCTATCTTTAGCCTCCTATACCCGGAGGGCCGTTCAGCCAGACTCATCCCCCAGAGTCTCTAGTCTGCTAGGTTTTTTCTCCTCCATTCAGTGAAGACAACCAGGTGAGGGGAGGGGCTGATTAATCAGTGACCTTCATCAGAAAGGCGATAAGGGGAGCCAGCAGACCATCGCCCTGTTTCTGACAGCTGGTCCTGAAGAGATGGTCCCAGGTGTCCGAGACGGTCCACGTTGGCGTCCATGCACTTAAACTGTTCTACGGAATTACGTCTTTAAGCAGTATATTGGCTTTGGTACTTGTGGGGAAAAAATGACATTGGTTTTGGTGGTTCCGTGAAATGTTGTTAAATCGCGCGGAGAGGAGAGTTGTCCTGTCGGACGTCGGCTTTACACGATGTGAAATCTTTGCATTTCTGCTGTCGTAAAGTAAGCCAACATGGCATTCTCCGCGGGCTGCCTGTGCTGTACCGTAATAGCGCTATGTGAGGCAAAAGATCACATGAATAACCATTATTCAAATCGATTCAAATTAGGGGGGGGGGCACTCAAAGTAATCGGCTAATATCCTCAGAAAAAAAATCAATTCCACTCCCATTTGTAGACAATTGAATGCGTCTGAAGAGGGCAATTATTAAACATACAGATCAGGTCCCATAATTGGAGAGATTGTCACGAAGACTAATGCACTTATTCCTACAGGGAGAAGGGAGCCTGACGGCAAGCGCTAAGCTAACGCGCTTTAGGGGGGTCTGTGATTAGTGGGGGGAGGGGCCGGGGTGCCAGGGGGGCTTTGGCCACCTGGGGACAACTACGCTTCCTAGAGACGCCTTGATACCGCCACCCCCCACCACACACACACACACACACACACACACACGGTCCCTCCTCCCGTTCGTCCCTCAAGGCCTCCTCCGGTCCTGAGACGGACACGTCAGAGGGGTGACCCTGAGAATCTGGTTATGCATATACCCAAAGTATGCCCCCCCCCACCCCCAGACACCACACCTCCACCCACACAGATTTGCATACAGAAGACAGACCAAATAAGGTAATAAATCAGGGCCAACATTAAAATGGATTTGCCTTGAGATTGAACCCACCCCTTCCACCCTAAGCCACCCCCCCCCGGACTGTAGACACTATAAATACTCCCCATGCTGCTCCGTCGCTATGCAACAGACTCATTACCAGCAGCAGCACAGGGGTGACTCTTCCTGTGGCCACTTCCTGTGTTCATCTATACGTTTAAAAATACCCCCCTGCCCTCCACATGCACCCACCCACCCTGCATGTCCCAGGGACGCGCCGGTCGCCTCAATACATCAATATACATATGCTTGTACCCCATGTGCCCCCAGGCGAACCCACTGCCTCGGCTATCGGCCTGCTGAGGCCCTGGTAATTGCCAAAGGTCCCTGCTTGCACGGCCAAGGACCTATTTGAATACTGCGCTCGGTGTGGGTGTCGGGACGCCGCCCGTTCGAGTCGCTACACTCGCCACCGATTCACCGTCCCTCGTAAGTTATGGAAACGAAGCGTAGAGACAAAGGGGACTCCGCCTGCAGGGGTCCTTTGGGTTTTCCTAACGGGGTACAGCTTGGTGCTTGTTCACGGCAACGGAAATGCATTCAGTGGTAGCGGGGAGGTCTCAAGGTCTCACACGCACGGACTTTACAGGGGTGAGCAGGGGTGAGTAAGGGTGATGAATCCAGGCACATAAAGATGTTTGTGTACGCTTAAGTAGAGCACAGCGACACAGAACAACTCAATCACATCAAAGACAAAACTCAAATATGACATCTGTGAGTGCAAGTGCATGTGCGTGCGTGCGTGCATGTTCTCCATGAGACACTGACTAGCACTTTGGAACAGAGTTAAAACCATCCCTCTGATCAGATGATGATTTGGTGAGAATTTGAAAGGAATTCCACTTAATCGAATCCTCCATTACTTCCCCTCTATTTCTCTGAATACGAAAGAGGGAAGAAAACACAGAAAGAAAAAGATGCACTTTTAGAATACATGCAAATAGCGATCCATCAATCAATTTGTTGAGTCCCCAAACTCCCATCAAAGGCTCAGAGGCTGTGAAGTATAGCGATTCCCCATCAACAAACGGAGAATTGGAACCAAAAGCCTTCAACCTTAATTAATGTTCAAGTCTGCCACTATTACTTGGTTTGTTTAACGCGCCTCAACCAGAGGGCAACTCGTCCTTTATGTGAATCACTGCACCAGAATTTCACTTATTCGACATCACTGAACTGGCGCCATCACGCAAAAACAATCCATCTTGTGTTTAATCTGTCGTCTCCAAGGAGACGAAATGTCATTATTTTGATCCCTGATGTGTAATGTGTGGCCCACAATGCTTCTTCGACGCGGTTGCTTCCTGCGAATCAATCTACAGGGAAGAAATTGTAATTACGAAGCAGATAATTCGTATTTGTGAAATAAGCACAGAGGTGTTTTCCCAAACAGGCAAATGGTGCAATGCCATTTTAGTTCAGAGGTCGTGGTGCAACCTTCCCCGATTTGTCAAAATATGTGCAAAAAGATAGTAATAATTATTACTAAGAAGTCATGTGAACTCAGATGATCGTGTTTACGAAATAACCACCCAAGTCGCGGTATTTCAGGCAGACAAAGACTGCGTGCTGACACTTTACTTCACAGCTACTGATTCTAGAAAGATCTGTCCAACGTTGTTAAACTTTAATTTTATTGTGAGGTGATTCAGTAAAATCGAATTAAATCTTAGTATTTACTTTCCCTTCATAGAGCATATTTTCTCTCCCAAAAATAGTGCACTGAAAACAACCTTTTGTTTTACTGAGCAAATAGTACTTTGATTAAACTTCCTATTTTGTCGATTTGATTGTAAAGACCAAAGTTTGCTCAAAATGTCAAACCTATATTTTTGGGGAGAGAGAGTCAAAATGGAAATGAGTCAATGTAAATAAAGCTTGATTAAAAATTCCCTGCAGTAGAAGAAATTCTCCCAAAACACAGAAAACTTTTCTGCCTCTCGAGCTAATAACTTGTGACAGCACAAGGCTTAAACAAAAGATCACTCGAGCGTTCATTTGAATATTCAAATCCCTTTTAATGAAACTTGGGCTTGATTCATTTCCCTTAGAATTCGTCAAAAACATCAGTTCTGCTTTGAGAGAGAAGATCATTAGAATATCCGAGTGAGACTAGCGTTTAGAGCAGCGTTTTACAGGCTCCCAAACTCCATTTGCCTACAATGGTGGCATTTTGCCTCATAAAACAATTGGCAGGTCTTCCTGTGAGTAGGAATAAAAGGGATTGGAGAGGTTTTTATTTCCTGTGTCACTGCAGAGGAACGGGGTCATTCAAGACTGACATGTGTGACAGGCTCCTAGGACTGGAATCTCACTTGTTTTTTCTTAACAACTAGATGTCACCAAATGTACAATTACTTACATATAACCTCTGTAACAAGTTACAAGAACTTGGAGCTCTGAAATGTCGCTCACAAAAATTTACGTAACTGTCACAGACCAAAGTCAGTGAATCAACCCTAAAAACGGTTAATCACACAATGAACAACCCTCTAACTCTCATCTTTGACTTCTCTGTTTCCAAGGCATCCATCAGAACTCATAAACAAAGTGATTTATTTTAACTTTCCAGAATCTGGATTCTGCTATCTAATTACTTTCAGCACATTCTTCTTCTTCCTATCTGAAAGAGGGGCTTCTTTATGAGTGAAAGTTGATGGAATATCAGCCCAGGAGCTGTTCATAAATCCACAATAATGCAAACGTTTGAAGAATCTCTCAAAATAAAAATGCTAATGTGATTACGGATGTGTTGCTCCTGTGCTGATGGGGCCTCATAACATCTGAAGAGAGACCGAGCAGAGAGAAGACTCCTTCAAGAGAGACTATAGAAGCTGCTCTTCGAGTCAGACACTCACATAAATATAAGGTAGGTTGGCCTGTATGGCAATAATATCTATTTAAGCACATTATCCACACACACACACACACACACACACACACAGACCTTTGAAAAAAATAATATCCCCAACATTTTAATCTCCTGTGTAATGAGAAGGCATTCACTTTCAGGTTTGTGAATAAAGTGTGGGTTTGTGGATACAAATGGGGGTTGGTGGAGATGGCGAAGCCACAATGCGAAGGCTTGTTAGCGGGTGAACAGGCGAACAGTGAGGACGACACAGCGACACCTCGTCACCACAGCTTTTATCTCTCGTCAACGACAGATGAGAAATCACTGAGAATCTGCTACAGCCATCCGTATTAACATAACAAAGGGAGAGAGAATGAGGACGGAGGGAGAGGGGAGGGATAAAGAGGGGAGGAGACAGGTGAAGATAGAGAAGGAGGGAAAGACAGGGAGGGGGAGGCAGAGAGAGAAAAAATAAAGAGATGGCTATGAGAACGTAAGACATGATATAGAAAAGGAGAATGTGATTGAGGCAAGTGAGAGAAGGAAAGTTAAAAAAAAAAATGTGGAAAGAGAGAAGCACAAATTCACTTACATGCATACACACATGCCCCCTCACACAACCAAACTACCTAAGACACGCATTATAACGTACTCCGTCACACACACCCGTACTAACGTGCTCCCCCAGACACCCGTACTAACGTGCTCCCCCAGACACCCGTACTAACGTGCTCCCCCAGACACCCGTACTAACGTGCTCCCCCAGACACCCGTACTAACGTGCTCCCCCAGACACCCGTACTAACGTGCTCCCCCAGACACCCGTACTAACGTGCTCCCCCAGACACCCGTACTAACGTGCTCCCCCAGACACCCGTCTGGTTTCCCAGACATATCCCGCATCGTGACCTGTCCACTCTGTTGTCCTGCTGAGTGGAGAACAGCAGATAAGGAGCATTAGATGGCCTGAACTTGGAAGGTAGACGGAATGAAAGAGAGAAAGAAGGAAAGAGTGGAATAAAAGAACAACCTTTCCATTCACAACAAAGCTCATCTGTTGTAGAGGGAGATAGATGGGGGGGGGGGGGGGTGAAAGACATTCTGCATATGAAAATGTCCTGAAAAGGGAGTGTGATTTATGTATGCATTAGATGCAGATTCCATTATGGGCCAGTGGGCTGAAGTGAGATTTCTACTGGAACACTGAGGCCACCCGATCAAACCTCTCTGTCATTATCCTCCCCCTGCATGGGGTGCTGGAGGGGGGGGAAGGAAACAGGGACAGGGGGAGAGGGACATATTTACAACCTGTACACACACCTCACCCACAGGGACAAAGTAAATTGCAATCCGCCCTCCCGGACCATGGCGGGAACAGACAAAGAGGAGAAAAGAAAATGGATAGTGAGAGGGAGAAAAGAAACGGAGGAAACCGAAGAGACGAAATGATGAAGCAAGAAAAAAGAAAGGACGGAATGAAAGAAAGCAACCTTGTGACCTTGTGTCCCAGTCTATCTGAAGTGGAGAAAAGAGACGGGGGAAATAGTGGGTCTGTCCCCCAGTCCATCTAGCCATTTCTATGTATAAAGATGTTAGCTGGTCTGTCCCCCAGTCCATCTATCCATCTCTATGTATTAGTGGGTCAGTCAAACACGTATCATCTAAATCTGTATATGTGTTTTAGTACAATATATGTGTATTAATACTGGTCTCCCGGCCAGACTGTCAAACGCTCTCTCCACCAACATCCATCCATCTATCTGTGTGTACGTTACTGTAAATCATTACTGCCCACTCAAACACCCCAGAAAGAAGGGCACCTGAACGCTGGTTCAGGACCTTGCTTGGCTTGACGATCACGTGCCCAGCGGCGAGATAAGGACAAGGTGTTTGGTAAAAGACAACATCAAAGGGAGCTACCTCGTTCGTGGAGTCTGACCCCGGCGCCGTAGCCTTGGTGATTGGGGTCACGCCCGGCGTCAGGAGAGAGCACGGCGAGGAGTACAGGAAATACCGCTTTCCTCTGGCCAGCTAATGTGATTGCGTCGGAGCAATCCCCCCCAAACGACATCAGGTCTGATCTGCATAGTAATTGGCTCCTCTCTCCTTCATCCTGACCTTGGGGGAGGTGCTTAGCATGAGTCCTGAACAGTGCCCTATTCTCAATATAGCACACTTTAGACCAGAGCCCTAGGGCGGTGGGTTCCGTTTGGGATGCAGGCTCTGTCTGTATGAATACCGGCACTTATTTTGAGTTCATTTCTATACATCCTGTGAGTTAAGGCGGATGCAGGACGTACAGTTCCTTTGGAAAGTACTCAGAAACCTTATTTTCCACATTTTGTTGTGTTGGTGACTTCATTAATAAAAAACTGTCATCAATTGACACACACCCGCCCTTATTGACAAAGTGAAAACAGGTTTTTAGACATTTGTGCCAGGCAAATAAATATTTGCCATTATTCAACTAGGTACACCAGGATGCTATAGATCCAGTCATGATTCAACTAGTTACCTCAGGTTGCTATAGACCCAGTCATGACTCAACTAGGTACCTCAGGTTGCTATAGATCCAGTCATGATTCAACTAGTTACCTCAGGTTGCTATAGACCCAGTCATGACTCAACTAGGTACCTCAGGTTGCTATAGATCCCGTCATGATTCAACTAGGTACCTCAGGTTGCTATAGATCCAGTCATGATTCAACTAGTTACCCAAGCTTGCTATAGATCCAGCCATGCTTGAACTAGTTACCCCAGGTTGCTATAGAGTCAGTCGTGATTAAACTATACTACACGTTCTCTTCACCAATGAGAGAAGGTTCACACTGACCGGCATGAGACAGGAGGCACCTTTGGGAACGTTATTCTGCCTGAAACATCATCCAGCATGAGCGGTTTGGCGTTGGGTCAGTGATGGTCTGGTTGAGACATATCCTCAGAGGGACACACAGAGACCCACGTGCTAGCCAACGGCACCCTGACTGCTGTTAGGCCTGGGGCCAAAATGCAGAACTTACGCTGGTGAAATGGGCCTTGGGTTCCTCCAGCCCTACACACTACTGAGTCACATGTTGCTTCTTGTTGCGAATTTGAATCCAGCCTTCAAATCGGTCTGTGTTTTTGGTTCCCACTGACCACTGTAAAAAATTACTCCAGGTACTGTAAAGATTCTGATCTTCAATGTATTTCGTTCATCGAGACCCGATTAAGTGTTCCCTTAATTTTTTTATGCAGTGTAGTCACACCATATTGACGTAACGTTACAGACACAACGTTATTTAAACTGCGGGATGAAACAATTTTTGACTGACCAGTGATCTGAAAGAAGCCAACACCAGAAACCACATTGATCCCGATATCGTATTTCTCATCACCCCCCCAGAGAACGGCACAGAGAATATGTTCAATGCCATGTTAATAATTAATCACGTTGATTAATCAATACTAATTCATGTCAATGTAAATTCAGCAAGTTCAAATGAACAGTGCGAAGTCGTGCTGTGACAATCCTCCATTATCTGACACTGCAACCTTCCCTCTCAGTTCCCCTATCGCCTTCCTGCAACTGCTAGCGCTGTTTGTTTGAATTCTTAAAGAAAGACAAAGAAGCCAGATGTATATTTTATGACCGTAAGTGTCTGTGTCTCTCCCTCTCGCTCTAGTTGAATGTGTCTTTGTTGGGGGTTGTGTGTACAACCCCACCCCTCTCTCTCTGAAAGCCAAGGCATCTCTTTGGCATCTCCTCTCCTGTCCCCTGATGTCAATGACAAGGTAAGCTGTGGCGGCGGCGGGGTTTTGATATGCATTTCAAACAGGAAACTTCACAACGACGGAGGAGGCTAATTTGCAATGGAGATTTTTTTATTTATTTCTTATTATCATTCTTCTCTCTGCTTTGGTAGCAAAACAGAAAACAGAGTGTCAAGCAACTGACAAGTTTGTTTTCCTGTAATGATTTCTGCAAACTGTTTTGATCCAGCCACACTGTGACCTAGTTGGAATATAAACGCTACCCCCCTTATCTCTCAATCCGTCTCTCTTCACTTGCACTTTTCTACTCTCCCTTTTCCGCTCTTTCTCCTTTCCTTTCTAAAGTTCGGTTAACAGGTTGGCCACTGAGTTAAGGAACAGTCTCCTTTCAGAGAGGAAGTTCTACAGGACCAGGCCAAGGGCTGGGAGACATACTAGACAGAGTTCTTGGAGGGCCGGGTAACGGTGTAGACAAAAGGCATATGGGCTGCTCAGTATGAGCGTGTCATGCAGAACTGACAGTATGGAGGACCAGGAAATATCAAAAGCATGGCGCGGACCCTGGTTGCTCGGCTGACCCTGCAGGAGAGCGACTGTACACTCGCGAACAGCAGTGTGGGGAGATAAGCGTGACTGTCAAGGTTCGGGTTTGACCTTATAGCTTTGTTACAAACAATGTGATACATGATATTCCTTGCACTATATCCATCCCATCCCACTCCCACACACCGTCTCGATCGCTCTCACCCAGTCTGTCAGGTCCGCTATGCTAAAGCTAACAGGGAGCGAATGGGAAGTTCAGAATATCGATCGAAACACACTGACAACAACAGGTGCATCTGTTCTATTGTGAACCACCTTCACTCAAGAACTCCGTAACTACACATTATTAACAGACCTGAACTTCCAAAATGTGTACCATACCGGCAAACCGGTTTATCGGTTAAACCTTACAGGGTCTCAACGTCAGCGCTAGTTGGAATGGCAGTTTGATGGCGGCTAGTTCACCAGAGGCAGGGCATTTGAATAAAAGCTTAAAAAGTCCCCTTCACCCAGGAAGCTGCCTGTCCTCATCACCCTCTTACATTGTCATTGTTAGCAGACTTGCTAGCCCACTGCATGGTAGCGAACCCAGCAAGGTAGCTTAGCGACTGTAGCATGCAACTTGGGTGTTATTCTGCTGAACAGCATGAACTGGGGCCAAAGTGAACACTCGTCCTTGAATGAATAACTGTTTTTCACTGCACCAATAACAAAAAAAATATTGGCAGATATTTCCATCAGTTACGGCTACCTCCCCAAAAAATATCTCAGCCCAGGACACAAATGCCAACATCGGTCAGGCTAAAAGTAGAGCATCCACCATTTCAGTTCAGTTTCGATTCAAATTCAGACCTTCAGCTTCAACCGTTCATTCATCTGATGTGGCTTCCAAACAGCAAGTATTCAGACTTCAAGTTGGTCTTTTAACTATTTTAACTGGTGCCATTTTTAATGACACACCACGAGTGAGGAAGAAGAGGAAGGTTTTCCTCAAACATCTGAGAACAGGAGGAAAAAGAGAAGCGAGAGATAAGAGGGGAAGAGAGGAGAATGAGGGATAGTGACGAGGAGCGAGCTAGAAGAGAGACCCATAGGAGTTGAATGGAGAACACTCAACCAACCAGCCATATTCACTAACAGAGGAATGCGTTGTTAGAAAGTGCGCTAGGCCTCCCCAGGGCTGTCTCTGTAAGGCGCCGACTCTGATGACTTTCTCAAACTTAAGAAGAGCAGCTACCCTCGCCTCCTCCCTCCCTCTCGCTATCTCTCTCCTCTCCCTCCCGCTCCCCATACCCGCGCTCATTCGCACCCACTCATTGCCTTTCTCAGCTCCTGCTCACCCCCTTAGCGACGGGTAGAATTGTGCCAGAGGGTATTAGGTTGTGTGACATAGCTGTCACCTGGGAGACGAGTCGCCACACAAGGGTTCCTTCCTGTTCCTTTTCTGGTGTCTTTAAACATTTTGTTGACTTTTCGCCAAAAGAACTACGGTTCGTAAACTTCCTCGGCAAAGTTTTTTTGCTTTCCGCAGCTCACTACGAGTGAGGTGTGTAAAAGGCTCAGTGAGTTCAAAGTCTTGTTCTCATTGTTTATAATACAGACACCGCTTAGGTTCGATTTGGTTTAAATTATCAGACTTACACCAAGCCCATCTAAATGGGCTACAAGTCTGTTATGAGGAACAGAGCCTTGTTGGGATGCTGACGGGATAACAGACAAGTGTGTTGCTTATTAAAGACACCGTCAGGCATTTTGAGCAGTTATAGACAGAGACCGTGGGGAACGATACAGGGTGAAGGTTATTTGTCAGACAGCAGAAGGCTGAATTCCAACCCCTGCTTCACAATATTATACACACCAGGGACAAAGACTTAGACCACCAAACCACCCTAGATAGAGTGGATGAACATATCTAATAGGAACAAATGTGTAATATATAGGTAGAATCATGATCATAACCCAGTTATGAAAGTCCAGATGTGGCTGGTGTCACTGCGGACATGGGGCCACAAGGCACTGGCATATTCTTGACATTACACCGTTTTACGGGACCCCTTTCGGCTCATCAGCGCCACTCTTACAAACAGATTAAAAAAAAATCTGAAATACATCTAAATAGTTAAGAAAATATATACCTACATTTATGAGAATCATAAATTCAGGCAAAAAAGTTACTTCCTCTCTCCACTCTCTCGCTCTCCTTCACTCACTCCTTTTACTGTTTGCAGTCCTCTCCCACTTGTTTTAACATTTTATCAGAAATTCAGCCGGGCAATGAACTATCCTGGATTTGACATTCTAAGAAAGAGTTACTGATGGATAGAAACCAACGTTTTACTTTTGGTGACCTAATTGTATCCACCCTACGGCTGCCTGCTAGCTGCCTGTGTGGTCTCTCAGTCACTCCTCAAACGGCTTCATTTCCTCATTCAAATTATTCATCACCGCTCAGATTTATTTATTTCCTTTCTTCAGTTTTATACCTTTGGTGTGCTCCGAGGGGATTTGAGAAGGGGGGGGTGCTTCTTTTTTTCACAAGCTATTGTTGAAACACCTTCCATCTCTGATGAGCTGGAGGAAACATCCCGGATAGACAAGGCTGCCCTATTTAGAGAAAAACTAAAGAAACTACACGGGAAGACAATGTTAAATGATGATTGTCTGTGACATTTTAACATTTGATGAAAGCAGGATAGGTTTCAGTGGGGGTTACTTGTACTTCAGCTTGTCTGTGGCCTTGACGATGTGGCGGCACTCCTCTCTAAGAAATGAACTGCAATAATAAAAAAGGTGAAATATCTTATTTGGTAATAAATGATACATGAACAACACTTGCTTGCACAACATCAAGTCTACAATCTAATAGAACACAATCACATAGCTACAACAAAACACTAGTCAAGTCAATGCTTTAAAACTACAAATATTTCATAACACTTTAAAATCAGCCCAGACAATTTAGGTATTATCTGAGGGAGGGAGACTGGTAGAAGTTATAGTAAACAGAGAAAGAGCGACAGACACCATGTGCTGTAGCTCGCTGCTAATATTGTGCTACATGTAACGCAAAGTAGTATTATATGTTGGTACGTGTAGCCCAGATTTATAATATATAGTGGAATCTAGTCCAAAGACAACCCAGTTTCCAAAATGTTTTAATAAAAACAGAATGCAATGACACACAAATAATTTAAACCCTGCATTCAACAGAAAAGAGAAGACAGACAACATATCATATTTTTTAACTGAGACATTGTTTAGTAAAAAATAAAATTTGAACAATATACAGTATACAGGTTTGAAACCAACATATGCTGCCATCTAGATGACATATTTTCCAGGAAAGGCCTTGCTTATTGCAGCAAGACAAGTCCAAACCACATTCTGCACGTAATACAACAGCATGGCTCCACAGTAAGAGTCCGGGTGCTAAACTGCCCTGCCTGCAGTCCAGACCCGTCACCATTGACAACATTTTGTGCATTATGAAACAAAAAATAAGACGGAGGAGACCCGGAACTGTTGATCAGCTGAAATCCTATATTGAGCAAGAATGGCAAATTCAACATGGGTATGCAATTGTCCAAAAACAATAACATTTCTCAGTTTCAACATTTGATATGTTGTTTTGATACTATTGTCAATTAAATACGGAGATAAATGATTTGCACATTCACTCTGTTTTTATTTGCATTTTACACAGAAACCCAAAGTTTTGGGACACAGGGTTGTAATATGTTGCGCTGCGTGTGGTCCAAAGTTTTAATATATCGACCATAAGCATGATTAAAAAAAAACTAATGATTTCATGGTAACCATACACATGAGTATATCATATTCATTAGGCGAAAATGGCTCTATTCTTCCAAAAACACCCTTCGGTATTTCAATAGCTTGTTCGTGTAAACTATTGACAATTACATCTGCTTTAACTAGGAGTAGGGGCCTGCACACAAATTGAAATCAGCTCGTTCACCAATAGGTTCCCGGGAGACACCTGCGAAGACTTTTGTAGCCTATTCACACGGTGAAAAAGGGTTTCCAAAAACTCATCTTGATTTTAAGCTTTGTGGATCTTTTTCATCAGTTCATCTGGTTGCCTTTTCACTCCCAATTAGGTGCAACGGTTCATTTTGTACACTTTTATTTCTTTATTTGTACAGTTTTAGTAAGACTCCCTCCACCTCTCGTGCAATTAATAGGCAAAAACACACAAACACATTTTAAGATTAATGTAACTGATAGCATAATTATTACTTCAGATTTTCTATAGATAGTGCTTATGTCGTTATTGTGTATTATTTTGGCCATGATTATCGTGCAGTGAAAATGTGATGTTGTGACAGCCTTAATTGGTTTATAGTCAGGTACCTAAATTTGTGGTGCTAAATGTAGTCTACATTTATGATTGGTGGTGCAATATGTAGTTCCAATCTAAGTGGTGCTATGTGTACTCCAGAGTCATAACACACATTGTAATGTGTTGTGTAGTCCCGGACTACAGTATTGCACGGCGGTCCAAAGTTCTAACGTGTTATAAACTATTGTGTTCAGTGCTATGAAGTCATTTCCATGGGTTTCCTGCCAGTTGTTGTCGCGGTGTTTGCAGAGCGTGCCGATGCCCTGTGGTCCCCTGACAACAGCTGGCGTGTGGTGGGAGGTGGATGCACCCCGCTGATCAGATCTTGTCCGTCACATTTCCTCTAATTAACAGGCATCTGCTCAGCTGGTTCCCTGGGTCCCTACACGGTTCTAGCCTGGTTCTCCCTTCAGGCTTAGTGGCTACAGTACCTGCCCTGGTTCCCGTTCACCTGATCTGCTTGACCCTCGCCCTCCTCGGAGTCTATCAGGTACACAACTGAAGAAGATTCAGACAGACCGGGGAAAGGATGGAATAAAAATGCATTCAGTGGGTACGTGCTCTGGTGCTCGCGTTTCTTCCGACAGGAACTCTGGGACAGGGACTTGGGCCTACTGCCACAATTGTATGTGAAATCAGTTAAGGAAATCTCCAAATTCCCGGTGGGGAAATTCACAGGAACGAGCCATATTGGGATAACACGCCTACCACAGCAGAAAAGCCGTTCCGAATTGTGACATTTTAGCACGCAACCATCTTAAGCTATTAAACTAAAAGACGCAATAAACTTAACAACAATCACAGCCCTCAAATGAACCTTAGTTAATTGAAAGTAAATGCTAGCCATCTATCAACACCAAACAAAAACCACATCCATTCCCTGACCTTAAAATGAGCCTTAACCTAAACCTAACAATTGTTTTTAAATATATTTGTTTGACTGTATAACTCGGTGGAACATCTACAGATTGTGAATGTGATTATCCAAATGAAGTGTAGCTTACCTACGACTATATTGTGACCTTCAGTAAGCATGGTTACATTAATTTATGTAAAAACAAAGTCTTAGGAGAGAACTGCCTAGCTGGTCTATTGGCGGCTGAGTGAATATGTATAGAAGTGTCAGGAGAGGAGCAGATTGAATGTTTCTTGGGGAACGGGGGAGGTTTAGCCCCATCCTTGTGTTTCTTCCTTTACAACAAGCACCTGAACACCCATCAGCTGGCGATGTGAAAGGTGTGTTCCAATCACAAAATAAAAGTCTAATTAAAATGTACAGTGCAGTATCAAGTGTCCATGCCTTCACAGAATAAAACATCTTTCAGTGAAACATCCTTGAATATGAATACCTTTCCTTACGCCCACCCCCCCAGGCAAAATGTTGAACGTAAACATAAATAGGGAATAATTATAGAATATATTAATTTCCACTAATAAGTTTGAATGCTGTAGACACTCTGTCAGGCATATTCAGCCTTGAATTCACCTTTTGTTTGTGTGCAACATTGAAAGGACTATTCTAGTGGCTGCGTTCGTTCAGTGACATTGTTTAAAGCCCCGCATTTGCGCTGAGAGAGAAACACACTTAAGAGCAGAGCCGTTGTTACGCACCAAACGGCGCCCTAGCCCCTACATATTGGGCACCCTGTACAGTGCACTACAACGAAGGGAGCAGGGCGTCTTTTGGCACACGAACATGTTTATTCATTTGGGTAAGAGAGATGGGTCCATGCATGTGCACTGCCAAAGGAAGGGAGAAGACGAGCACTTGATGGAAGCCTCAGATTCATTAAAACTTAATTAATATGCATCATTATGTAAATGAGAGTGCAGTTAATGAGTTTTTAAAAGAAGAATTCCTTAATTAGTTCACTTTTAATGGCATCATCATTTATCTTTTTCTTCTTTGAAGCAGAATGATGCAGAAAACGTAAGGCAGAAGCGCTTAAAAAAATATGTTATTTCTCATATTTCTCTGTGATCATAACCACAACAACGATCTCAGATCTCGTTGAGGGGCATTCATGGGTTTTTTCGTGTCAGTTATTTCAATTTAAGTGAAATCTCTGCAGAAGCGGCGCAACCTAAGTTAAAGACACAAAATGCTCAATGTTTAGGTCCTTCAAAGACAATTAAACCCACGTCTTTATGAACTGCTTGTAAACTGCGCCATGTAGTTGTGTTGGCCGATGGCCCCCACCTCCTCCTCCCCCCCAAGCTTGTGATAATCATCAACAGCTTCAGAGAACAACACTTGGAAGGCGTCAGGAGACTTGTGAAGACTGAAGGAGACGTTTCAGCGTCACACAGAGACAATCGGTGTCTGCATTTCCTGTAAAAACTAGCACACTTCCTCTTGCTTTTGAGAACTCCAAACGAGGGTTCGGCTGTTTATTTTGGTTTTTCAAAATCTTTGAACGTGTGCGTCACATCCTGCAATGAACTCTAGGACCTTAATCTGTTTCTCCACTCCTCTCGATCATCTTGTGCCTTGAAGGCCTCACGCACCTAAACGCACGCCCGCACGCACGCCCGCCTACCCAAGGGACCGTCCCTGTTTTACCTTCTCAAAAGGAATCAGTAGCATCCCTCCAACAGACACATTAGCACTGGGCTGTACAAGCTTTCTGCATTAACAATAAACATGCCATGCATCAGTGACACCTGACCCCTCCCTGGTAGGTTGGTAAGTGAAAGTGAATCAGAAGATGAATTACTCATTGGGCCTTCAAGAGAATGTCGGAGAAAACGGTTAGTGATGAAAATGACCCGCGAACATGGTCGTTATCGTCACAATTAGATTATATTTTAAAACGGCCAATTCTGCATTCATTTTTTGACTAGATTACTGACATGATTTTTGAATAATTTATATTCCTAAACATGTTATCACCAGAGTTCAAAATGTATTCTTGTTTTATACCTGCGTTTCCCAACAACGTATAGGTAAACAAAGCCTATAAAGCCTGAAACTTTAATTTTGAAATTGAAATCATAATAGATGAGTCCATGTATCTAGCGATGAGTTAGTGTTTTAACATTTCTCCAGCAACATCCAGCTCTTAACCAAAACTGTGCAGATTTATGCTATCCATTTCATTATATAACAGGATAAACTCAAAGTCTAACTCATTCCAAAAACATGTGGCAGAACCTTGGATATTGCTTTCCTTGCTGTAAATTTAAATATAAAATTGTTTTCCTTGTCACTGAAAACATTACCGTGGGTTTTGCATAGCTGAAAGAAATTATACAATCTTAAATAATCATTATTGTTCTTCATATTATCATCGCCACACACATTCTTAGTGAGGCTTCTCTTTCTCCCAGCTCAAATGGTGGTCTGTTCTGTTTTGGTCTCGCTCATTATTTAAACGTGCATTCCCGTGGAATCAATTCTCATAGACACATACGAATTATTGTTTAACGAGAAGCTGTATCCTATAAATTATTCAAAACACCTGGGATTACAATACGAGATCAAATGATGAGAAAGGAAGAGCTCTCTGCTGGGGGCAGCAGCCGAAACACGAGACGGGTACATGCCCTCCCTTCATGGGTTTGATGTTATACATTAACTGCTTATGCCAGAATAATTGGGAAGGAATTGTGGCAATTCTTGGGTCTGAATCCCATAAAATCCGCTAAACCGCCTGGTCTTTGTAGACCGGATTTAGACTGATGTAATTGGGCAGCAGTTGGACACGGTCACTAACGTGGCATGACTGTGTAGATGGGTTCAGAGAAGTTAGAAAGAATTAATGTGAGGCGTATTGTGCATTGCCTAGGCTGGTCCTGGCTGTCTAAGCTGTGGCCTCCGGTATAACGGTTCCTTTGCCGTCACTGCTCCCACTTGGACCCACGGCACTGCCAGCAAAAACACCCTAATGTATTTCCTCTCTATTGCGGTCCTACCCAAAAGGCACAAAAATGAACACATTTGAATAATTTCATGTTATTTCTGACCTAAAACATGTGCCGTTAAATTATGTTATTTAATTTATCCACCTAAACGCATAATTGTATGTTTTTTGTTGATTTAAAACATACATATTGAAAGAATGTAACTTAAACTACACATTAAAGTGCTATGTAAAGTGCTAGGTAACTACTTTTAGTTACATATTGTTGTGTATTATTAAACAGTTGTGTATTACCATAACAGTACACTGAGAAAACCTGTACCACACTTCCGTAGAACAGAAAAGAGAGGTACTAAATAATGGTCCACATTTTCCATTCTCTTCTGGAGAAATGATCATACACGTGCTGTGTGTACAAACATTACATTAGCGTTACTAACCAGACAGACACATAAGCAATAACAAACAAGTGGTACTCTTCTGAAAACCAATTTCCTGGACCTGCTGAATTTGAAGTACAGACTAAGTAGACGAAGATGCCAAATACGCTGTGATTACTACAGTGTAAGTGTGCCCTGATGAGATATAAAAGGCTCTCTGGTGTGCTGTTTGGCGGACGGAGAACAGGAACTCATACCCCCGACAGAAAAGACAGCAGAAACACTCTGCAATCTAGTTTGTAAGGATATTGAGTCTTCAAATGTACAATTTACGTACACTGATGTATATACTCACATGCGAGGAAAGAAAGACAGACAGGAGGAGGAGGCAAGAGACAAAGCAAGAGAGGGCAGTGAAATTAGTAAGACACAGAGGTAGGGAGAGTGAACGAGAGCGAGAGAAAGAGAGAGAGCGCGCAAGAGAGCGAGAGAAAGAGAGAGAGCGCGCAAGAGAGCGAGAGAGAGAGAGAGAGCGCGCAAGAGAGCGAGAGAGAGAGAGAGCGCGCAAGAGAGAGAAAGAGAGAAAGCGCGCAAGAGAAAGAGAGCGCGCGCAAGAGAGCGAGAGAGAGAGAGCGAGAGAGAGAGAGAGAGAGCGCGAGGTAGAGCGATAAAACACAGAGGGAGAAGGACAGCTCTCTCATGGGCTGTGTGTTAATGTGGTGAAGGTATGTGTACATGGTGACAGTTGACACAGTGTGGTTCAGTCTGCTCTGTGTGGATGGGCTGGAGGAGGAGGAGCATTACTCCACCTTTCACCTCCTCGTAAACACAGCTGATCTAGTGGCAGGAAGTTTCAGGATGTCCACAGCTAAAAGAAACCGGTGAAGCCCAGTGACACCACCAGGTCACCTACAGTCCATTTATTTAATACCCTTTAGCTCCTACCCAATGAGCATCTATGGGTGCATAAAAAACACATCAGGATTCAACTTCCCACGGTGGACAAGAACGTTCATACACCCTACGAACTCCTGCAACGCGACCTACAGGTTCTAGAGAGCTCAGGCACCTGTGATGGTGTCCTATGCAACCTAACGCCACCTATCGGCAATGAGTTGTATATCGGTTCTCGAACTCCATTAGGATCTGACATTATCATTAGTAACTACTGACCGGTTAGAAGCAGTGTCACCTCCAACTGTTGATGCTGGAACAATGATAGAAAGTTGGTGGCGCCTTTCCATAGCCCAAATTACCTAGTTATCTATTGCGTTAGATAAATTGCCATATTTCAGGGGCTTGTTCATAGCTACAGTAGGGAGAACACGTATTTGATAAACTGCTGATTTTGCAGGTTTTCCTACTTAAAAAGCATGTAGAGGTCTGTAATTGACCATAGGTACACTTCAACTGTGAAAGACGGTATCTAAAACAAAAATCGAGAAAATCATATTGCATGATTTTCTAATAATTAATTTGCATTTTATTGCATGACATAAGTATTTGATCACCTACTAACCAGTAAGAATTCCGGCTCTCACAGACCTGTTGGGATGGGCTACAGGACAATAGGCAAGCAGCTCGGTGGGAAGGCAACAACCGTTGGCGCAATTATAAGAAAATGGAAGAAGTTCAAGATGACGGTCAATCTCCCTCAGTCTGGGGCTCCATGCAAGATCTCACCTTGTGGGGCATCAATGAGGAAGGTGAGGGATCAGCCCAGAACTACACGGCAGGACCTGGTCAATGACCTGAAGAGAGCTGGGACCACAGTCTCAAAGAAAATCATTAGTAACACACTACGCCGTCATGGATTAAAATCCTGCAGCGCACACAAGGTCCCCCTGCTCAAGCCAGCGCTGGTCGAGGCCCGTCTGAAGTTTGCCAATGACCATCTGGATGATCCAGAGGAATGGGAGAAGGTCATGTGGTCTGATGAGACAAGCATAGAGCTTTTTGGTCTAAACTCTACTCGCCTTGTTTGGAGGAAGAAGTTTGAGTACAACCCGAAGAACACAATCCCAACCGTGAAGCATGGAGGTGGAAACATCATTCTTTGGGGATGCTTTTCTGCAAAGGGGACAGGACGACTACACCATATTGAGGGGAGGATGGATGGGGCCACGTATCGTGAGATCTTGGCCAACAACATCCTTCCCTCAGTAAGAGCATTGAAGATGGGTCGTGGCAGGGTCATCCAGCATGACATTGACCCGAAACACACTGCCAGGTCAAGAACTACAGGACACGTATGATATCTGTAATTGCAAACAAAGGTTTCTGTACCAAATATTAAATTCTGCTTTTCTGATGTATCAAATACTTGTCATGCAATAAAATGCAAATTAATTATTTAAAAATCATTTTGTTTAAGATTTTGTCTCTCACCGTTGAAGCGTACCCATGATAAAAATGACAGACCTCTACATGTTTGTAAGTAGGAAAACCTGCAAAATCCGCAGTGTATCAAATACTTGTTCTCTCCACTGTATGTAGTGAACATGAAACCAAATTTGTGCTAGCTTGCGCTAGCTGGAAGAAAAATATGTGCACTTCGACCAGTTTGCACAAGGCAAAATCTAGCTGAAAAGCAATAGAATCACTTCGTCCAAGCAATGTTCTCTTACGTATATGGTTTATTCAAACAACCCACAACGCAAGTTTTTTTTCTTGACATTTTGCAGAGAACACCAGGTTGTAAAACTATTTTCCTGTAAGATATAGAATCAAGGAGAGTCTGCTCCAACAACTTAGATCGTTAGCTTATTGTCTCAACGAAAAACCTTCCTAAAATGTATCTGCGCTCATAAAAATAGATCAAATAAGAACATTGAGTGATTTTCTACATAGTATAACTGTTCCTCCATCATAATCAATCTAGTAATGAAGACAGACTTCCTTTCATTATCTAGCCAACTAGCTACATGAGTTGATGTAACCTACATGGCAAGTAGACAGGTAGCCAACTGCATCACAAACTTCAGCTCTCGCCATTAAACTTAAAATGTTAATGGGGTTAATGTCTTATGCTCGCATTGCTTCCATATAGTTTAATTTCTGGAGTATTCAGTGCAGGCGACATGAACCCAAACAAAGCTTGTCAGTGGCCTACACCTCACACACCTTCAAAGAAGTACGTGTCTACGAACATCCCAGCCTTCTAACGTTTTACTCGAAAGCACAGTACTGGGGATAGTGTCAGTCCTGACATGCTGCCAGAGACGGTTTCTTAACGTTAACTGATGGTATGTAAGGGCTGTTATCAGATATTTTACATGGAAAAGGCTGCACCTTTAAGTCATTGTTACACTGGAAAAGACTGAGTCATTGTTTATCCTTCTGTCAAAAGGCACCATTTATATGCGGTAGGGAGGACCTGTTCATGCTCACTGTAGTGTTAACCAAGACAAACTACACAAAGAAAACTAAAGACACATTATTCCTGTTGTTGGCTTATGGAGAGTTGGTGTTGCATCACGCACAGCCACAACCGCCATTAACACGGCGCATCTTATTATTTAACGCTTTACTAGATTACATGAAAACAAGGTCATGCAAATCCATTAAATCAGTGATAGGCAAGCCTTCAACTGGGCTCCAGTGACCTGTTGGGTCAGGTCAGGCGCCAGTGAGCTCTATCGTGGCTGTTGGGCAGGGAACGCGCCCTGTGACAGTATGCCGGCAAACACATCCTGCTTCTGTGAGAACTGTGATCAGAGGCAGAATGACGGGGCGAGATGCGCCCAGGCAGACACAGCCCGATATTCAACTCACCCGAACCGAATGCAAACGTTTACCACTCCGGTGGTACGTTGGCATCACTTCTTTTTAGCTGGCAAGGCAGTATAGAGGGATGGGGGAGGATCCGGTGACCGGTTCGTCGATTCTCTGCCGTTGGACGGCCCGTGAGGCTCGTCCATGCCAGTTGTCGGGCCTGTTACCCTGAGGCTCGTTACATCATACTGGGTATACCGGGGCTGTGGAGGTGCATCTGGTGAAGCTGTAGCTCCTGAGCCTCTGCAACCTCAGTTGCACTCTGACCCGACTCTCCAAGTCCCTGCCTATCCTGGTCAACATGCAGAAAGCTGTTCCAGGATCCTCGGAAGGCCGACAGCACACCAAACTGAGAAAGAGAATGAAATCAACTCTTAATATTGTCTTAACAGTACAAATAAGCCAAAGCCAATACTTACAAAAAAGAAAATGTAAAAGCAAACTGCAATTAGCGGCCTTGTTTTGAGTCTATAACACATACTAAGATGACTCCACATGACATACAGCTAACACTTTCACAGGCTGGTTGTGTCTAGATGGACCCATCAATCACATCCAGCATCATAGACATCCAGCAGCCACTCCTCCCCCCCAGATTGTCCCTGCCTTTGTCTCTCTGGTCGTGCTTCTGACCTGGATTACGTTTTAGAGACTCTGGACACAAACCCACATGCATTTATTAATTACAAAAATGTATACCATTAAGATGTTCACCTGGCACAGCCAGACGAGTACTGGTCACCCCTCCGAGCCGGGTTCCTCTCTAGGTTTCTAAGTTTTGCTTCTTTCAGGGAGTTTTTCCCGGGTCACTGTGCATCAACACTGTTGTTGCTTGCTCCTTGGGGTTTCAGGCTGGGTGTTTTGTAAAAACACTTTGTGACAGCTGATGATGTAAAAAGGGCTTCATAAATAGATTGACTGATTGATCATATGGATGAGAGGTGGATGATGGACAAATCAAGGATTAAGGACGAAATAACTAAATGGGCTATTTTGTCTTGGTGAAATGTGGATTTTAGTAATGTAATGAACTCAGAGTACACTTCCGTAGTAGAAATATGAATAGGCAAGTCTAGAAAACCATGCAAAAGAAAATCGAGACTAAAGACCATAGCAGTATGCTAGCACCCATATCAATTACAGTAGAACTAACCTCCATAAATTTACTGGTGTAATGGGGTAGCTAGCTAGTTTGAGCAGGCTAATTAATAAATTGAGCTAACTTAAGCCCATGTGAAGCAGCTAATTATTCAGCACTTAAAATATACTCAAAAAATAATGTTATCTTTGAAGAGACATTATTGGGAAAACATTGTAATAAACAATTTAAATAACTTAAGTACCTAAAATGATATACCTCATGGCTCTGACAATAACACTTAGGACACAGTGTGGTTTCAAACGGCAAATGGGGATTTAAAGGTAAATAAAAGGCTTCTGTGAAAATCAACTGTGAATGGCAGTTTTCACATTCAAAATGTGTGATTGGATGGCTCCGTCTAAGAGAGAAAGATGTATGAAAGGAAGCGAGAAACCAAAAATATAAAGGAGAGATTGTGGGAGACCTCGTTCACAAAACCAGCCCTTGAGCAAGGCACTTCACCCTTAAGGCTCCACAATAAAGGTTGATCTCAGTGCCATGACCCCACTCTCCTGGAGTTCAGAGTTGGCATTTCTATTTCAATCAACACTTGCATAACACTGCCATTTCATACAAGTCAGAGTTGTGCTCAATTAAAACTGAACCCAGTTAACTCGAGAGGTGATTAGAACAGAAAACATTTCCTTTCTGAATCCTCAAGTTGTCAATAAAATGAAATGCCCGTTTTAAAAACACTGAATTGGAAAAATATGTTACCTCCCAGAACTGTCTGCCGAAAAAACAACAACACAGGGATGGATGTATTTACATACCCAGTTATTACAAAACCCCCAGAACGTCATGGATAATGCAGACAGAGGTACAATGATATACAGAGAGATCATGGACAAAGACAACAATATGAAGAGAGACCAAAGACTGAGATACAATAAGCAGAAGACCACAGGGAACTTTCCCCATTACTCGCGTCCACTGTATACTGCACCCGCCCCCCCCCCCCCCTCCGATTGGGGATGCAGATAAATCGCTGCCCCCCTGGAACAATCACAGCATGGTGAAGCCAGCTCTGCCAAACATCACCTCCCGCCTGAATATTTCCAGCTACGCCTCTCCAGTAGAGAAGGAAGAACGCAAAGAACGTGGGGAAAGCGGAGTTGGTAACTCCCCATAGAATTTTTTTTATTTTTATGTATTCATTCGATTACCAGGGTTTTCATTTAGTCCTGCAGCGATACAGGCTGATGTCATGTGACCCACTGATCCATTGAAGTGGGGGGGGGGGGGGGCACAGATAACATGCTATAGCAGCTGTCCATTAACTGCTTATTAAAAAGGCCTAGTGTATTAGCACGCAGTTCAATATACAACACAGTAATAATATTATCAATAATTATAATTGTTATAACCATGCAGCTCTGGAAAACATTAAGACCGCTGCACCTTTTTCTTTTGTTTCCAAAAAAGTAGGACAGGAAAGTTGTGTGAGTAACAGAAGCGATCGATTTGCAGTGGTCTCCTAATTTTAACTGCTTTGTTCCTCAACACCTCTCTTTCCAACTTTTTTGCAAAGGACAGAAAAAGGTGCAGAGGTCTTCATTTTTTCCAGGTCTGTATGTATTCAATGTTTAGGCCACTTCCAACATCAAACCTCTTCACATAAACACGGACAAAATGTGTCCAAAAACAAAAGGTTAATGGCCATATTTATAGGGAGGGAAATGACTTCCCTTCCAGTCAGAGTCAGTAGAAGACAGTGTACGACAGGAGCTCAGTCACATTAGCGGACATCAGGGTTAACTTGGCCTGCTTACGGAGAGGAGACAGCATCAGAGATGGTCATCAGTCCTACTACTGTAACGACCATGTGCAGGTTATGGGAATAAGCAAAGCCGTGCACGCAGACACGCACGTTTGAGCTGACATCCTATTGCCACTTGCCTGACCGGTGTCTGAATTAGGAAGATGACGTCTGATTTCTTAAGTCATTGAACAACCTCTGTTCTACTGCATTTTTGTACTTGAGTGAAATTAACCAAGTGGCGGTACGCTTTAGGTTTACCACTCTGAGGTGATGTTCTGCATGGAACCCCGTAAACAGGAGGGCCCATTTGAAACCTGCACAACAGTGCCCTCTAGCCATGTACTGCAGAAGGTGCTCCATCTCACTCATTCACTTGACTGCTGGCTTGCCATTGTGCATAACCGGTTAACAAGCAAAGGGCATTTTTACTGCTGTGCAGAAGGTCTCAGTGGTCCAGTTGAAGCCTGATTCTGTAACACAACATCCCCCATCTTACTGCACCTCCTCATCATGTCACGGGAGCCCCGCTGCACCTCCCCAGCACCCACCACACCTCCCCAGCACCCACGGGCCGCACCTCCCTAGCACCCACGGGCCGCACCTCCACACCTCCCCAGCACCCACAGGGGAACCCCGCTGCAAGTCCCCAGCCATCTCTTCCAACTGCAAACCAATTCATCCACACACACACACCCACCCACCCACTCAACACTAACTCACACCCCGAAGTTGCCCCGGGGATTTAGTCCGGGTCTGCTAAATGAGCAGGGGAGGAACTTTCTGAATGATAACTGTCAAAATAAAGGCAGATAATTAGCTCTTTCAGAGCGCCGGGTGTGTCTTTACCCAGACACCTGGGCTCCCTGGGGTGGAGGATGCGACGGCGCCACACACCGTAAAGATATTAGCATTTTTAATTTAGCTCTCCCGCGGAGACTTCCACTGTGGCGGCCCAGTCTGCAGAAGGGAGAGCTGTGTGTTTCTGTGTCTGTTTTCCACCATGGTCGTATTGGATGTTCACCCCCCCCCCCCCATGCCCGTCTCTGTCTGGATGTACTAGTCAGATGTGAACGGTCAAAGCACAGACGTCGCGCAGGACACCTCAATTGTTACGTCATTGGTTTTCACCAATTAATGATTCATCTTGAACGTAGAGAGTAAATATAAAATTAAAACGAGAGAAGATTCCTCCAAATGAAACGATCATTTGTTTCTACATCGTCCTTAGCTTCCATCGCTTGCTGTCTCTCGTTACTTTGATACCTTCCAGACAAACCCACCAAATCCTCTGATTTTCATTAGCCCACCCCGACGCCAAACAGATGAGAACGCCAAAAAAACAACCTTTGTAATTCCTCTTCGGTGCAGTCATCCCTATCCTTCACTCTGCCAGGGAAATCACTGAAATGGGTTCTCCTTTCTCTCCCCAGATCTCGTCCTGGTCTCTTCTTCCCTCATCTCTCCCTCGATTTCTTTTTCACCTACTCCTAACTCACCCACTTTTCATCCTCCCTCCCTCCCTCATCTCCCTGCCCCCCTTTTCCTCACACTCCTCCAGATGCCAGTGTCTGATGGCCCAAACCAATTTGCAGACCCCGGTGCCCCCTCCACCCCACCCCACGCCACCCTCCTCAGACCTGGGCCACTGCTTTCTGCTCCCTGGCACACACACGCGCCAACATACACACAGCTCCCTGGCGCGCACACGCACAGCTCCCTGGCACGCACACGCACAGCTCCCTGGCACGCACACGCACACGCACAGCTCCCTGGCACGCACACGCGCTACAACATACACAGCTCCCTGGCACGCACACGCGCTACAACATACACACAGCTCCCTGGCGCGCACACGCACAGCTCCGTGGCGCGCACACGCACTACAACATACACACAGCTCCCTGGCACAGGACGAGAGAGGAATTATTTTTATCCTCTGAACACGCTGCTTATGCACCAGTGATTTTAAATGGCTGCCTGGCGAGAGCCACACATTGTCAGGGAGGATTTTGGCACCGTGCCAAACCTATTATATTGATCTTTCTTTCTCCGGATTTCAATGGCAACAGACAATGTCGATTTACAGCAGAGCATATTAGGAAATCAGCTTCCCATATTGAACTATCAGAGACGGTAAAGGGTGTGAGCGCGTGTGTGTTCTTTCTTTCTCCAGATTTCAATGGTAACAGACAATGGCGATTTACAGCAGAGCATATTAGGGAAACAATCGTCCTTTTACATTAAACTATCAAGAGTGACGGCAGTGCGTGCACATGTACAGACAGTGACATTCTGACACAATTCACAATCATAATAGAGTCTAATGTATTCGTGTGCACTTGCTTCACCCGCTCACCTAATTTGTACCTCATTTAGGTCTCATGTTAAAGATCGTACCGAAAGCACATTATAATTAGCTTCAGCTAGACGCCATGTGCTCATGTCATGCCAGGATCCTAACGTATTATAATACTGTTGTTCAGCCAGTTTTGTGCATTTTCTCCTGGCATGCGGGTCTCCTCCTGAGTCCTCTCATTGGCTGGTTTGTCAGAACCGACTGCACTGGAAGCCATCAGACCATCTACGTGTACCAAGCCCGGAACAGAAATATACAAATGTTGAAACTGGCAGGGAGCAGATTGGTGGTTAATGAGCTTGTCTAAAGGAAAAGGATTCTCTTGTTTCCAGTGAGGGACATCACAGAGAATGGCTAAATGACTACCCTCTGGAGGGAGGAGTCTGGATCAGTATCTATAGAACAGTAGTGGAGGGATGAAACTGGATCAGTGTCTATAGCACAGTAGTGGAGGGATGAGTCTGGATCAGTATCTATAGCACAGTAGTGGAGGGATGAAACTGGATCAGTATCTATAGCACAGTAGTGGAGGGATGAGTCTGGATGAGTATCTATAGCACAGTAGTGGAGGGATGAGTCTGGATGAGTGTCTATAGCACAGTAGTGGAGGGATGAGTCTGGATGAGTGTCTATAGCACAGTAGTGGAGGGATGAGTCTGGATCAGTGTCTATAGCACAGTAGTGGAGGGATGAGTCTGGATCAGTGTCTATAGCACAGTAGTGGAGGGAGGAAACTGGATCAGTGTCTATAGCACAGTAGTGGAGGGAGGAAACTGGATCAGTGTCTATA
>JACXGJ010004586.1:0-44391 GCA_016801105.1 Esox niger
GGCGGCGGCGGCCAGTCCTCGGGGGGCGGCGGCGGCCAGTCCTCGGCGGCGGGCGTAGGCGGCCAGTCCTCGGCGGGCCCGGGCAGCGGGCAGTCCTCAGCAGATTCTGGCGGTGGTGAAAACAGGGCAGAAGGAGGGGCTGGCGGCGATGACCGATGGGCAGCGCGAGGGGATTGCGGCGACGACTGATGGGCAGCGTGAGGAGCTGGCAGCAACGACTGCTGGGCAGCGCGGGCCACTGGCTGTGGCTCCTGGGCAGCACGGGGCGCTTGCTGCGGCTCCTGGGAAGTATAAGGTTATATATGCATTTTATAGAAAAGTCCCCCACATTAGACAAAGATGATGATCTGGGGATGCTTCAGCAAGGCTGGAATCGGGCAGATTTGTTTGTTTGAAACACATTAATCAAACCATGTACAAGGTTATCCTGGAAGAACACCTGCTTCCTTCTGCTCTGACATTGTTTTCTCGAGCCGGACAATACTCCATGCCACACAGCCAGGTCACCCCAATGAAAACCTTTGGAATTTGATCAAAAGGAAGATGGATGGTCACAAGCCATCAATCAAAGCCGAGCTAGTTTAATTTTTGCGCCAGGAGTGGCATAAAGTCACCCAACAGCAATGTGATAGACCTTTGGAGATCATGCCAGGATGCAGGAAAGCTGTGATAAAGCATCAGGGATATTCCACCAAATATTGATTTCTAAACTCTTCCTAAGTTAAAACATTAGTATTTTGTTGTTGAGAAAAATAATATGAATTAGTTTTCTTTGCATTATTTTAGGTCAGATTTTTTTTTTGTTATTTTGAACAGTTGTTATTTTCTACAAAAATACCCTAAATGACAATATTTTATATAGAATTTGGGTGTAAAGTTGTCAGTGGTTTATAGAATTTAATAATTTAAATAATTTATTATTTTGGGTGGGCTAAATATTATCAGAGCTTTAGACGTTGTATCCATTTAGTCACTTGTGTGGGTAGGGTGGGAGGTTCAGGTTTATAATTCTAATTGTTAGAATTATTTACAGTAACATTTACTGTTGCATGTTTAGACGTGCTGTAGATTCCCACACAGAAGTATTATACAGCTCTGGAAAGAATTAAGTGTTGGAATTTGACAGACAGTAGAATGGAATGGCTGCCATACATGTGGAGAGGCCGATTTAAGAAAAATTGAGAGTGGTCTCTTAATTTTTTCCAGATTTGTATTTTGACAAATATAGTCCCCTCCAAAGTATTGGAACGGCAAGGCAAATTCCTTTGTTTTTGTTGTTCACTGAAGACATTTGGGTTTAAGATCATTTGGAGTTCAGAATTTCAGCTTTAATTTCCTGGTATTCACATCTAGATGTGATAAACAACTTAGGACATATCACCGTTTGTATTAGACCACAGCATTTTTCGGTGAGCAAATGTAAAAGTAGAAGTAATCTTAAAGTAGATAACATTTCATATTTGGTGGCATAACCCTTGCTCGCAATAACTGCCAAAAGCCTGTAACCCATCGAAATAACCAAACTGTTGCATTCTTCATTTGTCATGCTCTTCCAGGCTTTTACCGCAGCTTCTTTTAGTTCATGTTTGTTTCAGGGTGTTTCTCCCTTCAGTCTCCTCTTAAGGAGGTAAAGTGCATGCTCTATTTGGCTAAGGTCAGGTGACTGACTTGGCCAGTCTGAAACCTTCCACTTTTTCCCCCTGTTGAAGTCCTTTGTTTTGTTGTCAGTGTGCTTTGGGTCATTGTCCTGCTGCATGATAAACTTCCCCCCGATTAGTTTCAATGCATTTCTCCGTAAATTGGCAGACAAAATGTTTCTGTACACTTCTGAATTAATTCTGCTGCTATCATCATTAATTACATCATCAATAAATATTAATGAGCCGGTTCCAGAAGCAGCCATGCACGCCCAAGCCATGACATTACCTCCACCGTGCTTCACAGATGAGCTTGTATGCTTCAGATCATAAGCAGTTCCTTACTTTCTCCACACTTTGGCCTTTCCATCACTTTGGTAGGGATTAATCTTGGTCTCATCAGTCCATAAGATTGTGTTCCAGAACTTTTGCGGACTTCTTTCCAAGTTTCAATCTGGCCTTCCAATTCTTACTGCTGATGAGTGGTTTGCATCTTGTGGTTTGGCCTCTATATTTCTGCTCTCTGAGTCTTCTTCGAACAGTAGATTGTGATACCTTCACCCCTGCACTGTGGATGTCGTTGGTGATGTCACTTACTGATGTTTTGGTGGTTTTCTTCACAGCTCTCACGATATTTCTGTCATCAACTACTGTTGTTTTCCTTGGCCGACCTGTTCGACGTCTGGTGCTCAGTGCACTAATAGTTTCTTTCTTTTTCAGGACATTCCAAATAGTTTTGCTTGCTATTTTATTATAATTTAATACCGGGAATATCCCAACCTTTTGTTGTTTTCTATTGTCTACTAGCATGCCTACATCTAAAAATAAAAGATAAAGCAAGTCACTCACCTGCGTCAGACTTTCGTCTCTTGCCTCGGAGGACGTGACATGAACATGATTTTGTAAAAATAAAAGTAGGACTGGGCAAAAGTAGGATTGCTGTGGCCATCAGCCAGGGCAATAAGGCCTGTCAAGAAAAAATATAAATTACATTGCTCCAGATATTTTAAATAAAGCACTTCTGTTAAGAAAAACATGAGCAATTACTGTAGAAAAGTGATTTAATAAATCTTGTTTGTGACCGTATGCCTTAGTGACTAAGATGGCCCACTATTATTCTGTCCCTCTGCTCCTACCCTTTGTGTGTTTCCACAAAGTAACCTTTTGGTCCACAAACCACTGTTGCAGGTAGATGAAAACTAGTCACTAACAGTTTTATCTGCCAAAAGATGAATCCCTAAATTTCACTATAAAACTATAACCCCTATTACATCTTTACTTAATATCAGATCCCTTGCCTACAAAATATTAGTGGTAAATTATAATATCCTACAACCTAGATTTTATGTTTCTCACTGAAACGTTGCTAACAGAAGAAGATTGTAATGCTACTGTTCCTAACGAGACAGCACCCGAAAAATGTGTTTATATGATTTTTTTTTAAATGGTAGGAAAGGAGGAGCGGCTGCCCTATTCAGAGATACATTCCATTGCAGAGAAAATACATTTGGTCATTTTATATCTTCTGAATACCTCTGTTTTACATTGATGATGTTTTTAACCATTTACAGACCTCCACAAAATTCTGCAAATCCTTTTGATGATTTTGCTGAACTACTTTCTGTTATAGCCGTTGATTATAACTTGTTTATTATTACAAGGGATTCTACATATTACAAGGGATGTCTACATCCATGTAGACAATAATGCCAAAAAACCTTTTGCACTACTTGACACTTTTGATCTCACTCAACATGTAAAAGCCACACTCAAGGCCAAATTCGAGACCTGGTTATCTCTAAAGATCTCAATATTTCCTTTGTCATTATTGAAGACTTGTCGCTGTCTGATCATATCTGTGTCTGTGTTTAATCACTGATCACTCCGGATGTCCAAGGTAAACATTGTTTCTGTTAAGAAAAGGTAGAGTAATGAGTGTACCAATGTTCAGTTTATGGAAGCCATAGCTATCTCTCCAACAATTGTTGGCTGCTGGGTCAGTTGATGTACTCCTGGATCATTTTAATGCCCAAATATTGAATGCCATGGGTTGTGTTGCACTGCTAAAGGTAAAGAAAACTATGAGCAAACCATAGAGAACCATCATGATGGTGAGCGCCCTGAGAACAGAATGTAGGAAAGCAGAACGTAAGTGGAGGAAAACTAAACTTCAAATCCACGATGACATCCACAGTGGCACTCAAAAGTTTGTATACCCTTGGAGATTTGGTAATATATGTACCATTTGTAAAGAAAACAGGTGTGAGCAGGCAAAACTCATTGTTTTTATTTCTTGTGGGATTCACATTCAACTGTAAGTTATAACAGAATGGCACAATCATAAAACAAACATGAAAAAAAGAAATGACCCCTGTTAAAATGTCTGCATAACCTTAGTTCTTAATACTGTGTATTGCCGCCTTTAGCATCAATGACAGTGTGCAGTCTTTTGTAATAGCTGTCTATGAGGCCCCAAATTCTTGCAGGTGGTATAGCTGCCCATTCGTCTTGGCAAAATAACTCCAGGTCATGCAAACATTGGTAGTCTTGCATCACCTGCACGTTTGAGAGTACCCAGAGTGGCTCGATGATATTTAGGTCAGATGACTGTGATGGCCACTCCAGAATCAATGTGTGCCAAGCACTAGTATTACCATCCCCACAGCAGCCTACAACACCGTTGGTATAAGAAAAAATGTCTATCTGAATCTCCAAGACAAGGACTATGAATCCTCAATCCGAACCCCGTGTTCTGAATCCTGATTGCCTCATCCATTCAATGAACAATACAATATAAAACGAATATTAATGTCTGGTCCTGCATTTAAAACTTACTTGAAGTTATTGTTAAATTGGTCATTAGTGCTATTGTCCATAGAGATGCATTGTAAAATATAATTGTAGCATGGTTATACAGAAAGTAACATAAAATTAAGACATTTATTTTGAAATACAAATTCTAAACAGAAAAACATTGACAAAACTATACTGAGGCTAGGAGTTATGTGGACAATTGACTTATGTGGGTGTAGCTGAAAGTACTTTATTTCTACCATCAAACGCATTTCAATATTTTCATGGAAAACAAAGAAATCTCTAAGTAATCCCAATCTTTTGAATGGTAGTGAATTTTTTAATACTCCATGTGTCCAAAACACAAAATTAAATCACTAAATGATCCATTTGTGATCATAGTAATGTGATTCCATATATTAACTTACACCAAATTGAAATTAAATGGAAAGTTATAAGATTTCTTTTTTATATTTCTTTTCTGTAAGGTATGATGAGACCTGGGGTACTGAACATGAAATTCTTGTTGATATAGATTAGATCCAACTTAATTTTCATTGAACAGTACAAGTAAAGTATAAAGAAATGCAGTTAGCATCTTACCAGAAGTGCAAATAATGGGCAGAAAATGTCTAAGTATTTACAAGTATTAAGTATATGTATATTACAAGTGGAATGTGCAGATGTGCAAAAAAGGCAAATGCAGTACAAATGGCAATACTAAATGTGTAATTAAGGCAAATAAGAGAAGGCAGAATGTTAACAAATATTAGGTATAGCGTGTGCTACAAGTGGGATAATGGTTGTTCGGGTACGAATGGCAAATTATAGATTTTATTTTAGATGTGCAAATGAGGCAAATAAAGGAGTAATGTAGTAGAGAAGCAAAAGCAACCGGGATCCAGAGATAGCAGCACTAAGAACCCCGAGGTAGATGTGTGTGTAACAAATAAAATGCAAGCACAATGGAAATTCTAAATGTGCAAAGAGGCATATTGAATGTAAAAGGTGCATGTACAGTACCACTGAAATGCAGGGATAGAAGCGGTAAGGTTCCTGAGGTAGACACGTACCGGCAACAACTGAAAAAACATCCATTATCAGGCTTGCAATGCAGTGACAGAGTAGTACAAAGGAGTAGTGCAACAAGGGCCTGCGAGGCAGGGGAGGTGGTTGTGGAAGTGATGGGTCACAGAGTTTACTGGGTCACAGAGTTCAGCAGGATTACAGTGGAAGGGAAGAAACTGTTTCTGTGCCTGCTGGTGTGGGAACAAAGAGACCTGCACCACCTGCCTGATGGTAGGAGGGCAATCAGTTTGTGGCATGGGTGTGAAGTGTCACTGATGATCCCGCATGCCCTGCGCAGACCCCGCAGGCACTGGTGGTCTACGATAGCAGGAAGCTGGGCACCAGTGATGTGCTGAACAATTTTCACCCCCCTTTGCATGGTCAGCTATGGAACAGCTGCTAAACCACACTGTGGCACAGTTTGTCTCTCGATAGTGGAGTAGTAAAAGTTCACAAGGATCCTTGATGACAGACAAACCTTCAGCCTCCTCAGAAAGTACAGGCGCTGCTGCACCTTTTTGACCAGAGCTGAGGTGATGAGGGACAAGGAGAGGTCCTCCTGAACACCTAGGAGTTTGAGGCTGTACACGCTCCACCTCAGTACCTTTGACGATGACTGGCTGCAGCTTTTAGACTTCCTATAATCCACAAAGAGTTTGTTGGTTTTCTTTGCATTGAGGGACAGGTTTTTGTAAGCGCACCATGCCGGAGGGCACTTGACCTCCTCCCTGTAGGCTGACCCGTTATTGTCATTAATCATGCCTACCTCCATGGTGTCGTCTGCGAACTTGATAATGGTGTTGGAACTGTGTGCCGGAACACAGTCATGGGTAAAGACAGAGTACAGGAGAGGGCTCAGGACACAGCCTTGTGGTACACCAGTGTTCAGGATCAGGGTGGAGGATGTGAAGTTGTCTATCCTGACAGAGTGGGATCTGATGGTTAGGATGTCCAGAGTCCAATTGCAGAGTGAGGGGCTGATCCCCAGCTAATGTAGTTTGTGGACCAGCCTAAAGGGGAAGACAGTGTTGAATGCTGAGCTGAAGTGTATGAATAGAATCCTTACATAGGTGTTGGTTTTGTCCAGGTGGGTCAGGGCAGAGTGTAGAGCCAGTTGTATATAACAAATAGTATGGTGTTCATTGAAAAATAAATGAGTCTATTTGCTTTAACACACAGACAAATAGATAAATTCTATGAAAATAAATGATCTGCCACAGAACAGTTTCTGGAGTTATTTTGGGTTATTGTCCTCACTCAAACTCACAACACCTTGGTCTACTGAGATTATAATCACAGCAAACCTCTGATTGCCCCGTTTTCTTTAAACACTTTTTTCGTCTACCAGTCATTGGCTTGCCATCCTAAGATTGGAGCTACTTCTGCCACTGATATGGCTGCATATATTACCCCTTCTCTGAAGAGTCTGCTAAGGAGCAGTGATTGGCAACCTTTGAGATTTCTGGGACACTTAGCATCTCCCCTCGAAAAATTTATTTTGCTTTGCAGTTATCCTGGCGACACAGAATGAAGACTACACCAGTATCCCATCAACACATAACACTGCGGGATAAGAAGTGATTAGGACAATATTGCCATATGTTACCGTTCCGGTTGTGTTTCTGTGCTGGCACTCATGTCAGCTTAGTACAGTGTGGAGGAAGGCAGCTGTGTGTGGTATTCCGTGGGTGGTATTTATTGCTCGTCCCTCACATCCATGGTTCAAGTACAGTGACTCTGACCACTGTGGCTGCGTCTATCAATGCAGCCATCTCCCTCTTAGATAATTTCTAGTAATAAACATTAAGCTGGTTGAGTCCAAATCAACATCTGCTCTGGGTATATTTTTTGAGGATAAATGTGTTCCAATGCTACGAAGAATATCAATCTTGCCCCACAGACAACATTTTAATGTGTAGATTTTATTTTATAGATATTTTATTCATAGGGTTGTCAACTAAATAGTGAGTCAAAAATAATACTGGCAATGTGCATATACTGCAAACTGAATCATGTGTGCTTGTCGATCCTGTTAATCTAATATTATTAATGGTGAGGAAAATATTGTTGACCTAAACACATTATCTCCAGTGGCATCTTTGGCTTATTGTTCATACTAGGGATACAACAAATGTGTGAATGCTCACAATTGCTTCAGCCTTTTTGATGTGTCTGCACAAAACACTTGACATCCTGGTTCTAATAAGTGGGCCAATGTAATGGAACGATTTTTTCTTTTCTTCAACTTAATAAAGGTTGAAGACATGACGTTTTAGCAAAATCAAATGAAGATTGAGTTTGCTGTGTTTGCTGACATTAGCCTCCTTATATTATGTCATACAATTACATGTTTGGTAGAATCGTTTTGATAAATATGTGTAGCTTCAGTTGTTCACCTGAGTAGGAACTGAGCCTTACTAGTGAGAACTTAGACTTTTAGTGAGGACATAATTGAGTATTTCAAGGAACAATGCCAAAACAAACAATCTTTTCCATGACAATCTTTTCCAGATGGTTACGATCTAAGGATAAGGATACATGCTTCAAGTGTATGTATTATGTTTTAGGTGATATTAATGCCAAATGAAATACAATTTGACTTGTAGGTGGTTTATGGATAATCAAGTTAAATTGCTATTTATTTTTTTCACAAACTTCAGCAAGTGAGAGGTGTGTCCCTAACACTTTTTAGTTCCTTTTGAATTACGTTTGAAAAGGGGTACAGTAAGGCATTTAACATAAATAGTGTATGATGTAGACGCTTTGAGCTACTTTGTCTATAGAGACAAAGTCCCAGCAATGATTTAGTGGCGCTACATCATAATTTAGCCAATACTAAAAATAATGTTTTGATCTTACAGAACACTTACAGTAAATCTACAACTTTTTAGAACCGAGTGCTTGACATATGCATAAATGTGAATACACACGCCTGATGATTGAGCATTTATTGAAGATGTGGTGTTACTCATGTATACATTTCAAGTAGATTGTGTATCTGAATAAAAATTAAGTAAGAAAGAACTATTAAAGGTCTTTTAATCGAAACATACTGTTGCCTTGGACCTTTTCCTTGGACTTTCCTTGGAACATTTTCAGTCCAGGCCAAAGGTTGTTGACATAATAAAAGGGGTGAATCCTAACCTTCACTTTTAGCGCTAATTATGATTTCTATGTTTAGGCTGCTGACACATTTTTTCACTTCAAATAAAGTTTTTTTTAGACAGCTGACCAGGGAAGACATTAGAAACTCACACTGAGGCTTAAATAAATGAATATAAAATAGAATTGTGTATGTCTTCTGGCTGTTTTGTACTCCCAACATGTATGTGTAAGAAACTGAGGTATTTCTTTTTTCTTACAGCTTTATTTATTTTAGAGCTGACTGTCTCTCTGCACCTGCTTTTTAAAGCTCTACCAGCTTGTCTTTATGAACCCATACAAAAATACACAGATTGTTGCTTCATCATCGTGCACCCAATGAAAAGGATCCGATCTTCTGTGTGGTCTTTCATTCAATGTCTGAGAGCCCTATTTTATGTCAACCTGGAAGAACAGTCATGTCTCTGGCCACCACACTTCAGTGAACTTTAAAATCACTGTCCTCCGCATGGCAAAGCAAGACAAAACATTCTGACTGGCTCTTCTATGAGCTTTAGCATCTCTATACACGTCCATGATGTACTTGATCGACGTAACTGAGTTTGTCAATGTGTGTATGTTTCAAACCATTACAGTGTGTGTGTATCTGTGTTTGAGCATGTGTCTATAGTTGACTGCACAGCATATGCATGCATGTGGGTTTTTATAGGAAGACAGAGTGAGACAGACGGATTCTGCACATTTGAGCAAAGGGTGTTGTTCACTCGATCATTTTTATCAAGTTTTTTTAATTATATTTTTTCATTGATACCCAGCTGGCTGAAATCCGAACAAAGAACAAGTTCAGAATTCATGCAGAAATCATGGAACATTCCTTCCTGCCCTTGACATTGTCTTCATAGGATTACATTTTTCACGGTTCATATATTAGCAATGACGTGCATCTGCAGGTGTGGTTTTATGTCTTTATAGCCATAAGTGGGGTAGCCATAATACACATACCTTGCATGCACCAAACAGACTAAGACATATTGATTCACCAATTGGTCACTATTCATCAAGCCACGGCAAAAGTCTGTCAGAACTGCTTTGTAAGGCCCCAGTGGCCAATGCGTTTGTACTGTTGCTTGCCCGTACATTACAAGCACAAAAAGGCAATTGTAGTGTATTATGCGGGTCCCATATTCTAAAATTCCTCCATTGAATGATAGATGTGTTTTGGGATTTGGCAGGTCATACGTGTGTGAGGATTGAGAGGGTGCCAGTTACTAATGGTACATCTGACACCCATTGTGTTGACAGGGGAGCTCGACTCATGTATTCACTGGAACAATGAGTTCTTCTCACCAGGCCCTCAAAATAGCATGAAAAGCTGCTTCACTGACAAACGTATCATATTTCTTTTTATATAAATGATCTGAACTGTTAAAAATGTACCTCTCTCCCAAATCTAAATGGTGTCAAACATCCTATCTACCTAAATTAAACTAAACAATCCATGCAATAAAGCCTTTAATGTAGGTCTACAGCAGATTATTCATGCCGACTCATGCAGTGCTGTAATAATCCATATTCTGTAGGCATAGCTGTGGGAAGTAAGGGTGTTTGGGGCGCTACAACCCCCCCTCCACGAATGCAGCCTCAACTCCATTTGCTGCAATTCCATACACCACTGATGTGTGCGTGTAGTCTGTTTGTCGGTCGCCGAGTTGCACATCATTTTCGCAGACGGGCACACGTCTTCCGTCCGTGTTCAAGGTTGACATGCTTCATTACGGCCAATGGGCAGGTGTCTCCAGTGCGTTCCATATCCGTACAGATGCACCAAACTCCATTACATGGCGTGCGTAACGGCCACCATTTTGGTGCAACCTGGTGATTTTCTTATGTAGGCTGTGGGGCACGTACGTAAACAAAAACTACGGCAATCGCTTCATTGGAATTAGCCGCTTAACGGTAAGGGAAATTTATATAACTTCATAATCTATTAATAACAGTATACCGCAGTATACCGCTCCGCGGATCCGCGGAGCTGGTTTTATCCGAGTTAAACAATAAAAGTTTATGACTTGTTTTATAAACAGTAACATCATTGCTAATTAGAATTTTTGGGTCCTAAACGTTCAATTTGTCCTGGGCCCTGGGATTCCTGCCGGCATCCCTGTGTGTATACATTGCATATACATGGCCCTCCACACGTACGTTAACATTGCAGTTTTTCTACCCTCGATGTGTTTGAAAATACAATAAAAATATGAACATGAGGAAAAATTACAGAATGTCACCATTTGTTTCTGTCCAAGTCTTGTTGTACCAGCTTAGATTAACAGCACTGTCAGTCTTCGAAGGAAAAATTGGGGCACAAGTGTTTCTAATTGATCACGTGTTTCCTGTTGCATTGACAGATTACACAAAAGGGCTTTGAATGCGTAGACTGAGTTCCATCTTTTGCGGTTGGAGTGTGCGTTTGGTGTCTGTAGGCATAATCCAACACTGTGAAAAACAACCTTAAAAGAGGTGTCAATTAAATCAGGACCCCCCCCCCCCCCCACGGACACCGACCCCGGGGTCGACCCGGGGGGCGCGGAGCAGGACGATCCGGGCAACGGCGATGTAAGTAGCGTAGAAGGGCGGGAGCCAGCTCATCCTGCACCGGGATCCAGCTCCGCTCCTCCGGGCCGTACCCCTCCCACTCAATGAGGTACTAGAGGCCACAACCCGGCGCCTCGAGTCAATGATGGCGCGGACGGAGTACGCCGGGGCCCCCTCAATGTCGAGAGGAGGGGGAGGGACCTCCCGTACTTCACACCCCAGACACATGAAACGAGGGGTTAATACGGTAGTCAGGAGGGAGACGCAACCGATATGTTACCTTGTTGACTCTCCTCAGGACTTTAAAGGGCCCCACAAACCGCGGGCTCAGCTTCCGTCAGGGCAGGCGGAGGGGCAGGGCCTTGGTGAACCAATTGTCCACCGCAGGGGTACCGGTCTGGCTCGGGGTCCAGGGTGCCAGGACCGGCTGAAACCCCAGGACGCACTGAAAAGGGGAAATCCCCGTGGAGGAGTGGTGCCGGGAGTTCAGCGCATACTCCACCCAAGGCAGGAACCCCGCCCACTCCCCCGGCGGGTCCTGGCTGTAGGACCGAAGGAGCCTGCCCACATCCTCATTAACACGCTCCACCTGCCCGTTGGACTGGGGGTGGTAGGCCGAGGTCAGGCTGACCGAGACCCCCAGGTGCTGCATAAAAGCTTTCCACACCCTGGACGTAAACTGGGGGCCCCGGTCCGTCCAATGTCGTGTGTAAATAGAGCCTTGGCGGTCTGCAGTGCCGTGGGGAGACCGGGCAGAGGCAGGAGACGACAGGTCTTAGAAAACCGGTCCACAACAACCAGGATGGTGGTACGGCCCTGGGAAAGGGGGAAATCTGTTAGAAAATCCACAGACAGGTGGTTCCATGGCCGTTGTGGAATGGGTAAGGGGTGCAACTTACCCATCGGCAGGTGCCTTACTCTGGGCGCACACCGAGCAGGAAGAGACGTACACCCTCAAGTCCTTAGCCAAGGTGGGCCACCAGTACTTAACGGCCAGGGCCCGCAGGGTCTGCCCGATGCCAGGATGACCGGAGGAGGGAGAGGTGTGGGCCCAGTAGATGAGCCGGTCACGGACGGACGTCGGCACATACGTGCGGCCCCCGGGGCATGTGGGCAGAGAGGGCTCGTCACGCTGTGCACGAACGATGTCTGCGTCCAGTTCCCACACCACCGGTGCCACGATACATGACGGCGGTAGTACGGGAGCGTCATCCACTGGCCTCTCCTCCGTGTCATGCTGGCGAGACAGCGCGTCGGCCCTGATGTTCTTACTTCCCGGCCTGTAAGTGAGAGTGAACACAAACCGGGAGAAGAACATAGCCCACCTGGCCTGGCGTGGGGTCAGTTTCCTCGCTGCCCGCATGTACTCCAGGTTACGGTGGTCAGTACAGTTGAGGAAAGGGTGTTTGGCCCCCTCTAACCAGTGCTGCCACACCGACAGGGCTCTAACCACGGCCAATAGCTCACGATCACCGACATCGTAATTACGCTCCACCGCACTGAGCTTCTGTGAGAAGAACGCACAGGGACGGAGCGTGTTTCCGACTCTCCGTTCGTTGAAAGAAGACGGCCCTTAGACCACATTCGGATGCGTCCACCTCCACAACGAACGGGAGCGACAGGTCGGGATGAGCCAGGACCGAAGCGGTGGTGAAACGGTGTTTCAGTTCCACAAACGCCCGCTCCGCATCTGTGGTCCACCGTAACCGAGTCGCCCCACCCCTCAGGAGGGAGGTGATCGGAGCCACAACCTGGCTAAAGCCCCGGATAAACCTCCTGTAATAATTAGAAAAGCCTAAAAATCGTTGCACGCCCTTTACCGTGGTTGGGGTCGGCCAATTACGCACAGCATCAGTGTAGTTCTCTTCCATAGCCATACCCGTGCAAAAGAAACGGTATCCTAGGAAGGACACGGACGACTGGAAAAACAGACACTTTTCGGCTTTCACGTACAGTTCATGTTGTAACAGTCTAGCAAGCACTTTACGCACCATTGAGACATGCTCATCGCGAGTAGTCGTATAAATCAAGATGTCATCAATATACACAACTACTCCTTCACATAACATGTCCCTGAAAACGTAATTGATGAAAGATTTACAGAATGATGGAGCATTCGTTAAACCATACGGCATCACTAAATATTCATAATGGCCAGTGGTAGTACTGAAGGCTGTTTTCCATTCGTCCCCTTCCCGGATACGCACCAGGTTATAGGCACTCCTGAGGTCCAACTTTGTGAAAAAGCGGGCCCCGTGCATTCTCTCGACCTCCGCAGAGATTATGGGGAGAGGGTAGCGGAACGGGATGGTGATCTTATTCAGCGCCCTGTAATCGATGCACGGGCGCAAACCACCGTCCTTCTTTTTCACAAAGAAGAAACTCGAGGAGACCGGTGACTTGGAGGGCCTAATGTATCCCTGCCCTAACGCTTCCTCAACATACGTGCGGGACAGGGGATACACGTGACCCTTTGGGAGTGCGGCTCCATCTAAGAGGTTTATCGCCCAATCCCCCGGCCTATGAGGCGGTAACACAGAGGCCTTAGCCTTGGAGAAGACCTCGGCTAAGTCCCTGTATTCGGGAGGAATTGGCACGGCGGGAGCACTGTCTGGACTTTCCACCGTGGTCGAACCCACGGAAACACCCATACACCTACCTTGGCACTTCCACGACCACCCCGAAAGGACCTGACTAGACCAGGAGATGTGAGGGTCATGGAGAGACAGCCTGGAGAAACCCAGAACTACAGGGAACGTGTGGGAATCAATAACATGAAACGAAATAGTTTTGCGGTGCTGGTGACCGGTGAATATAAGTGGGACAGTACATTCCCTAACAAAGCCTGACCCTAGTGGTCGATTATCTAATGCTCTCACAGATAGGGGGCTGGTGAGGACCTGGAGGGGAATATGTGCGCGTAATGCGAAAGCCCTGTCGATAAAACTCCCAGCAGCGCCTGAATCTACTAGCGCCTTACACTGGGAAATTAATGGGAAACCGGGGAATTCGACAGGAACAGTGCAGAGAGTGAGCGGAAAAGCAATCGGGGAATGTGCATGAGCTACCTGGGGTGGTGCGGAAGAGCCATGCCTGTCGCCTCTCGAGCCGGAGGAAGAGGGGTAGCGCGGAGCAGCGAAACCTCCCCAGCGCTTAGCTGATCCCATCTGTTCCCCAGCTCCTCGCCCTCTGACCGGGAGTGCAGCCAACCCCAGATCCATGGGGACGGTGGTGTCGAGGTGGTGGGGTGGAACAGCCGGGCCCCCGCTAGGAAGTCCTCGGGTAGCCAGCATATTGTCGAGACGGATAGATGTTTCGACCAATTGCTCTAATGAGAGGTTCACGTCTCCACATGCCAGCTCCCTTCGGACGTCCTCCTGAAGGCAACAGCAGTAGTGGTCGAATAGGGCCCGGTCATTCCACCCAGAACCCGCTGCCAGGGTCCGGAACTCCAGTGCGAACTCCTGCGCCAATCTCGTCCCCTGCCGTAGATGGAAGAGCCTTTCGCCCGCCTCTCTCCCCTCGTGTGGATGGTCGAAGACGACTCAGAAGCGGGGGACGAACTCGGCGTAGCTGCCCCGGAAGGGCCCCTCGGTGTTCCAGACGGCGGTGGCCCATTCCAGGGCTTTGCCGGACAGGCAGGAGACGAGTGAGGAAATATTCGGTCGGTGAAGGATGAATCGCCTGGAGAGCGATGTCCACTTGCAGTAGGAAACCCTGACAGCGGTCCGCCGTCCCGTCGTAATCCCGGGGGAGCGGGATGTGCATTGCCCCAATTCCGGGATGGGTAGGCTGGGGAGGCGGTAATACAGCCGGTGCCGCGGGAGCGGACTGGGCCAACTCTAGGCGCTGAACTGCCTGGACGAGGGTGGTCATGGAGGCACCTAGGTTGGCCAGCATGTTGGTGTGATCTTGTATGACCTCTGCAACACCGGCTTCTTTTTGAGCTCCGTGCTCCATTTTCTTCCTTTTATTTTGGTGTGTTATTCTGTCAGCTTTTAAGGAGGTCTTGAGAGATGAAGCGGACTGCGGAGCTGATACGTTTGAGTTCATTTAATAAAGCTGACATATGCTCTTGGTCGAGACAATAACACACAAAGAGAAAGGGAGCAGAGGGAACATATATACTGAGGGGAATGACTGAATGATGATCAGGTGCGCTAGACGAGACAACAGGTGCAATGAGTTGATGAGATGGGCGATGGTGTCAGATGGCCGGTGACGTCGAACGCTGAAGCCCGCCTCCTGCAGGGGGGGATGAGCAGTAGGTGGCGTAATCGTCACACCCGGAACATCTTTTTACAGCACTTTGACCCATGTGGATACTCTACAGAAAAAGGGAGTGATGGAATAATAGGGAAAGTAAAGAGACAAGGTAATTTCTTCAAAAGACCAAGATATAGACACCATTACAGGTATTGCAAATAAGTTAGTGAGCAGATCATCTATTTCTAAAAAGCACTGTATGCAGTACAGGTTGCACCAAGGGGATATTTTAATATTCTGGCCTAATGGATTCAATCCAGTCAAACTTGGATTGCAGTATTTACCAGTACCTTCAGTAGATAATTATATCACATGCTGATCTTGGGTACCGGATACAAAGTCACACTATCAGGGTGCCCCTGGCCAAAAGATGTTTAGTTACCAGGCCATACACACAACCATGTTCCCTAAAACCATATAACATGGGTACTATTGCAACCAAGACAGTAAACCAACAGGAAAGACATTGCGATGTACTTGGCTTCACAACTAAAAGCATAACAGTTATCTAGCTAGCTAAAGCCAGCTTTACCTAGTCCATCAATGTTTACATACACATGGATAGTACTGCAACCAAGACAGAAAAGCCATTTGCAATAACTAAGGGTTAAAACTAAAGGCACCATTTATCTATCTAGTTAAAGCCAGCTTTACCTAGTTCATGACTGAAACACACAGAATGTTGTGCACAACACCTAAAACCAACAGTAGGGAAGAGAGGTTACATTAAAAAAAATCCTGACAGTTATGCATCACTGAATTGTAAAACAGTGATTTTTGCTGTTGCCAGGCCCTAGACACAACCATGTTCCCTAAAGCAATACAACATGGATAGTATTGCCACCAAGCCATTAGCAATAACAGTCACAACTAAAGGCACTAGTTATCTAGCTAGCTAAAGCCAACTTTCCCAGTTCAGTTAGGTGACAGACACTATATTTAACACAGAACATTCTGAACAACAACTACAACCAGTGTATGAATGTGGACACAGCCTGTTAGCATACAAGTAAGAGCAAACTAGACAATCTAGCTACTTGATTATGAATCGATTAAAGCCAATTGCAGTAACCATCAAGCTAGCGTGCTAACCAGCTGTAATTAAATAAAAGTTGCTACCTTTCAATGTAGAACTTAAGAGAGTAAATATAATTCTAACATCTAGCTAGTAATACACAGCACTAAAACTTCTTGTTGTAAGCTAAAGTCATAAGAAAATGTCCAACATACTTACAGACAGTGCAGTTTAACTTGCTGCTGTTCTTGTTGGTTTTCTGTGTTTCAAAGTTGTTCTCCTCAGCGATTGGTTGAAATGTTGCCATGTGATTGATGAAAATCCAAATAAGGAATTGAAAACAAACAGACGTTTATAACGGCGTTTGGAATCACTGAACGCCGTAAGTTACGGCGCTCATTGACATCAACAACGCCGTCGCAAACGCCGTACAGAGCAGGGGAAACGATGTTTTGGACGCCGCTATGAGTGATTGAAGACGCCGTAAATTACGGCGCTTATTGCAGCACTTGGATGTTTGTGCCAGACATATTTACAACTGGGAAAACGCCGATTTGGACGGCGGTTTACTGGGGAAAGGCGTTCTTTGCGTGTCATTGGACGACGTGGGACGCCGTAATGAGTCATGTTTTTGGCGCACTTGGCCTTCCATAACCTTCTGCCTGTCCCCGACTACTCTGCCCGCTACCTGCCTGTGCCGTCGCCGCCAGTTCGTGAGTCGTTCCACTGCCTGTCCCTGAATACTCTGCCTGCCCCTTCACCTCCCCAGTCCGTGCTTGGATCCCTACCTGTAACCGTGACAAACTCAGAGTATGTAGGAGGAGTGAATGTTAAGAATATGGGTAAAATTATCACATATTAGCTTTGTATTTAAAATTGATATGCAAATAACAATCTAAATGAAACGGTAAAAACTATTCATATAAGTCAATTGAATGAATACAAATTAACATATTTTTTTCGGCACATTCAAGTTTGCCCTCAGTAAAGAAAATATATAAAATATACACTCACCTAAAGGATTATTAGGAACACCATACTAATACTGTGTTTGACCCCCTTTCGCCTTCAGAACTGCCTTAATTCTATGTGGCACTGATTCAACAAGGTGCTGAAAGCATTCTTTAGAAATGTTGGCCCATATTGGTAGGATAGCATCTAGCAGTTGATGGAGATTTGTGGGATGCACATCCAGGGCACGAAGCTCCCGTTCCACCACATCCCAAAGATGCTCTATTGGGTTGAGATCTGGTGACTGTGGGGCCCATTTTAGTACAGTGAACTCATTGTCATGTTCAAGAAACCAATCTGAAATGATTTGAGCTTTGTGACATGGTGCATTATCCTGCTTGAAGTAGCCATCAGAGGATGGGTACATGGTGGCCATAAAGATATGGACATGGTCAGAAACAATGCTCAGGTATGCCGTGGCAGAAACGATGCCCAATTGGCACTAAAGTGTGCCAAGAAAACATCCCCCACACCATTACACCACCACCACCAGCCTGCACAGTGGTAAGAAGGCATGATGGATCCATGTTCTCATTCTGTTTACGCCAAATTCTGACTCTACCATCTGAATGTCTCAACAGAAATCGAGACTCATCAGACCAGGCAACATTTTTCCAGTCTTCAACTGTCCAATTTTGGTGAGCTCTTGCAAACTGTAGCCTCTTTTTCCTATTTGTAGTGGAGATGAGTGGTACCCGGTGGGGTCTTCTGCTGTTGTAGCCCATCCGCCTCAAGGTTGTGCGTGTTGTGGCTTCACAAATGCTTTGCTGCATACCTCGAGTGGTTACGAGTGGTTATTTCAGTCAAAGTTGCTCTTCTATCAGCTTGAATCAGTCGGCCCATTCTCCTCTGACCTCTAGCATCGACAAGGCATTTTCGCCCACAGGACTGCCGCATACTGGATGTTTTTCCCTTTTCATAACCATTCTTTGTAAACCCTAAAAATGGTTGTGCGTGAAAATCCCAGTAACTGAGCAGATTGTGAAATACTCAGACCGGCCCTTCTGGCACCAACAACAATGCCACGCTCAAAATTGCTTCAATCACCTTTCTTTCCCATTCTGACATTCAGTTTGGAGTTCAGGAGATTTTCTTGACCAGGACCACACTCCTAAATGCATGGAAGCAACTGCCATGTGATTGGTTGATTAGATAATTGCATTAACGAGAAATTGAACAGGTGTTCCTAATAATCCTTTTGGTGAGTGTAGAACTACATGTAGAAAATTCCAAATGAGATATTAAAAGGCTCAGTCTAGCCATACAGTGCAGTAAAAAAACCTAACTAAATTATCTTCTGTAAACAAACATCTTTGATGTTGATAAATGTATATACATTAATAATAATTAGCATGATGATAATAACACATAAATAAATTACCTTTCAAAAACCCAATGACACTGTACACCAAGCGTAAAATCAACAAGAAGCTTGAAAGTAATTAACATGATCATATGATATGGAACTGGTTGAGGCCTGCACTAGGCTTACGTGAAAGCCAAACTGAATAATTGGTGTTTCAGTTTGTTTTTGAAGATTTTGATAGAGTCTGAGTCACCCAAGTTTACACTTTAAGCAGTCCAGAGACAGGATTGGAGATAGCAAGAGGAGACCTGTATGTGGAGAAGTTAAAAAAGATATGACAGAGTAAGAACATTGTACATATCATTCATATGTAATAGTATAATAATTAAGATCAAAATAATAGCAAAATGTGAAGTGACAACATTATAGCAATGGAGAAGTTGATACTGATTGAAATTAGCATTGTACAGTTTAGTCATATGTGAATGTAATTCCTTGGGTATAAGGTTGTTTCTGACATACTACAGTATAGTGTTCATTAGCGTGAAAATCCCATTCCCACACTCTTTATGGGCAATTATTTGTGAAACAAATCTCAATTACCTAAAAATCTTTCATACATGATCCAAACAACCTAACCCCCCAGGGTGAAATGGTGTGAAACTGTAGCTTCACTGTCTTTGTGCACATCTACTATTACTCCCCTCCCGAATAGCGGCATGTGGGGAGATTGACTTACTCAAACATGAACTTCAGGCAGATCTGCCCTGAAGGCAGAAATGTATGTAATTAGTTGACTCAGTGGAGATGGTGGAACTTATTTTTAATGGACAAAATGCTCTGAGAGGTTTAGTGCTTTTCATTAACCTAAACCCTAACCTAAACACCTACCCTTACCCAAACTATAATCTAACCTTAGCACTGAACAATTAGCTTAATTGTTTAAGTTGTATACTTCAATTGAGTGACTTTGGAGTTAGGATGTACAGTGGATATAAAAAGTCTACACACCTGTGTTAAAATACCAGGTTTTTGTGATGTAAACAAATGAGACAAAGAAAAATCACATCAGTACTTTTTTTACTTTTAATGTGACCTATAATGTGAACAATTCAATTGAAAAACGAACTGAAATCTTCAAGGGGAAAAATCCATGGTCCGCAGAGAGATTCTAAAGCATCAGATGGATCTCATTGTTGAAAGATATTAGTCAGGTGAGGGTACACAAGAATTTACAAAGCATTATATATATCATGGAACACAGTGAAGACAGTCATCATCAAGTGGAGAAAATAAGGCACAACAGACACATTACCAAGAACTGGACGTCCTTTCAAAACTGATGAAGAGAAAACTGCTCAGGGAGGCTTCTAAGACGCCTACAGCAACATTAAAGGAGCTGCAGGAATTTCTGGCACGTATTGACTAAGTGCTATATGTGATAACAATCTCACGTATACTTCATATGAATGGGCTATGTGGTAGGCTAGCAAGACGGAAGCCTTTTCTTACAAAGAAAAACATCCAATCCCCGGCAGAAGTTTGCAAAAACATCAAGTCTCCCAAAAGCATGTGGGGAAACGTGTTATGGTCTGATGAAACCAAGGTTGAACATTTTGGCCACAATTTCAAAACATCTGTTTGGCACATAAACAACACTGCACATCACCTAAAGAACCCTATACCCACAGTGAAGCATGGTGGTGGCAGCATCACGCTATGGGGCTGTTTTTCTTCAGTTGGAACCGGGGCCTTAGTCAGGGTGGAGAGAATTATAAACAGTTCCAAATACCAGGTAATCTTGACACAAAACCTTCAGGTGTCTGTTAGAAAGCTGAAGATTAAAAGGAAGTTCACCTTTCAGCACAAAAACGACCCAAAGCACACATCCAAATCTACAAATGCATGGCTTCACCAGAAGAAGATTAACATTTGGAATGGCCCAGCCAGAGCCCAGATGTGAATCCAATTGGACATCTGTGGGGTGATCTGAAGAGGGCTCTGCATAGGAAATGTCCTCGCAATCTGACAGATTTGGAGTGCTTTTGCAAATAACTTTTTATATCCACCGTATGCTCCATCTTCTGTACTGAGTCAACAGAAATAGTGTTAGACAGAGAAAGACAGTATGTGAGAGCGAAGTACAAAAAAGACAGCCCATTTGAGGAGTGAAAAGCTGCATACATCGACTGTTACATCACTGCTTTCCCTCAGTGCGTGTGTGGCATTGGTTTGACCATGTAGAATAGCAGCAAACATGGAACTGGAATCCAGTATGCACCAGGACTCCCAATGCTACTGCCACGTGCCGGCCAAGGAGCAGCTGAGTACATAAAAACCCTTATGAAGATATCCAAAACAACGACATTCCCCACTGCGAATGTTTAGTCTCTCTCCGCCCAGCCCGGACTTATCTGTTCCTTCACATCACTTGACCTGAACCACGAGAGCCCATCTGGGTGTCAGGTTGTGTGTTTGTAGCGGGGGAGGTGCTAGTGGGGCCCAGCATAACAGCTCCTTTAGGTCTACATCCCTGGAACTCAACTGGTGAACTCCTGATAGAATCCAGATCCAGTACCGTGTCAGGATAATACAAGGGGTCCAGGGATTGTTTTTTAGTTGGTTGGAGTTGAACCCCCGATCACTTAGAAACACAAAACGTGGCAAAATGGCGAATAAGTTATCAGAATAATTTAATCTCAGGTGAGGTGTTCACTTTTCCAGTCCTCAAAAATTTAGTTTTAGACTTGGGGATATGTTTTAGGTAAGTGTTGTAATCAGGTTAGGGTTGGACTTATGGTTAGTTATTTTTTGTTAAGTTTAGATTTTGTGTGAAAGGTTTTTGAGGTTAGATAAGGGTTACATGGTAACTAAACACATGTGCATCCACATGAGAGAATCCAGGGAATCATTGTGCTATCTACATTGCAGCAGGTATAAAAAGTCTACACACCCCTGTTATAATGCCAGGTTTTGTAATGTAAAAAAATATATTTTAATCACAGCTTTCATGCGTCTTGGCATGCTTTACACCAGTCTGTCACATTGCTGTTGGGTGACTTCATGCTACTCCTGGCACATAAAATCAAGTAGCTCAGCTTTGTTTGATGGCTTGTGACCTTCAATCTTCCTCTTGATCAAATTCCAGAGGTTTTCAATGGGGTTTAGTTCTAGAGATTGGGCTGGCCATGACAGGGTCTTGATCTGTTTTTCCTTCATCTACACCTTGATTGACCTGGCTGCGTGACATGGAGCATTGTCCTGCTGAAAAAAAACATTCTCAGAGATGGGGAACGTTGTCAGAGCAGGTGTTCTTCCAGGAGAACCTTGTACTTAGCTTGATTCATCCGTCCTTCACATCAGTCTGATTCAAGTCTTGCTGAAGCATAGGGCAAAGCTGACAATTTGACTCGTCAGAAAAGATTACCTTACTCCATTCCTCTACGGTCCAGTCCTTATGGCCTTTTGTAAAGTTCAGCCTGGCTCTTTTTTGCTTCTCATTTATGAAGGGTTTTTCTAGTTTGGCACGACTCCAGCCCTGCCCCTAGGAGCCTGTTTCGAACCATATTCGCCGTGCACATCACCCCAGCTTCTGTTTGCCATTCTTTTTCGAGGTCTCTTGATGTCATCCTACGATTGTTGAGTGACATTCGAATGGTTATCTTCACCCTCTGCCGGTCTCTAGCTTTGTTGTCCTCAATGTCTGTTGCTTGACCTTGTTCTTCTGAATCGCCGTCTTTGAAATGTTCAGGATGGAGGCAACCTGACACTCACTGTAACCCTCTGCCAGTAAAGCCTGGATTCAACCCTTCTTTTGCTCGCTCAAATCTTTTCTTTTGAACTCTTGTAATGCTGAATAGTTATTTTTTATTCAAATTACCTTCGTGGTACTGCTTGCACTGTTTTTGCCACCCAGCTGTTCCTATTGCCAGAGGATAGTGATCACCACAGTAGTGGTTTTTATACTTTTCCTCATTAAATTTGATTTGGTTCAGGTTATCACCTAATCAGTACCTCATTAAGTATTATGAGATGTGCCTGTGCTGGAATTTAACAGACACAGGAATGGAATGGCTGCCGTACATGTAGAGATGCTGATTTAAGAAAATGTTGTAGTGGTCTCTTAAGTTTTGCCAGAGCTGTAGTAAATGTTTATTAGTAAAATAAATTACATTTTTCAAATAAACACTACCCAAAATAAATGGCTTTAATTTGACTTTCAGACTTTGCACAGTACATTATATAATTCTATACATGTGCCTAATACTTTTTCATAGTACTGTATATTACATTTAATATTTACAGCATTTGAAAGCCATTCAACTTTAAGTGAAGGTGAAACTTGCTAACGAGTGCCATTGAATTAGACATTTGTCTCAAATTATTTCAACAGTTTTGGCTGTGTAAATCAGATAACTGATTGTGGGACCAATATAAGGATATGGTACATCCTAATAATTAAATTACAAGCCATGTTCTCAGACTAACAGTGTGTGGCTTCATATGGCATGTTCTGCCCCTTGTCTGTGCTCATAACCAGTCTTGTGGTAGGGAGAATGAGGTGTTTTCTGTCCTCACATACAAAAACCTTTAACCTGAGAATACATTCTCATTAACAATAACAACATAAGAGCACTTAGAGTAAACTGCATTTTTCCAACTGTCCAAATCAGGAGTTGCTTTCATAACCTTTTTGTAACAGTTCAGATTCTCAATTGCTAATTCATATAGGAATTGTATATTTTTTTCAAATAAAGAATTTGAAAAGTGGGTGTTTGTCTGTGCTTGTGCAATTTACAGTAAGAATACACAAAGTGTTTACACACATTGCCACTCCTCTCCAGAATGTGTGTCATGAATTTGTGTGAGTTGGTTGGAATACCTGATGGATTCTCTTTTCACATTCCACTGGCCCTGTCCATGGAGAATGCTGGTGCAATACAATAATTCACCCATAGGAATGTTTTCATGATGAAATATGATCTAATAACTCTCCCTGTCCTAATTTTCTCTCTTTCCCTGTATTAAAAAACACTTCATTGGAGCTTGGAACTCATGGCCTTAAATATTAAGTAGTTATTACCAGATCCTGTGATTGTGTATTGAATACATATGTTTTTGGACAGATTAACAGTTTTTATAGGGAGTGCTCTGTCAACTACAGTATCGCCTTGACAAATACAATAGGCTAAGAAAATACACACACTAGCTAAATACAGTTGCCCGGTCCTTTTCATCGCACTGAGAACCTTGGCCCCCCTCAGTGGCTCCACTGACGGGAGAGGTTTGACACTGGGGAAACTTTTCTCTGCTGTGTCCAAGCCAACAATACTCACAAGCAATATGGAGGTATTGAGCAGATGTGAATAGGAGGTTGTTGGTTCTTGTTGGGTCGCCCTGTGTCTCCCTTGCTCTTTCACACTTCCCAAAGGTGTTCCAAGACGCTGTTTATGTGTTGAGTGCAGCACTCCGTGGAGCTTAAGGCCTAATGGAGTGTGAGAGAGGGGCCTGGGCTTCTTCAGCTTGGGTTCAGCTGTACAAACACACCACACCAGGGCTTTCTTGCACTTTCTCTCTTATTCCTTGTCCTCTTCCTAACTACCTTTTTTTAGGTTTCAGTCTCCATTCATCTTCATCTTCCCTGTTCTCAGCCCTCACCCATCACAGCTATAATGTCTCTGTCTGTCCTAAATCTCTCTATCGTCCTCTTCATCCATTGTCTTTCATTGCTTCACTTTCTGCTTCGTCATTCCGCTCCTAACTCTGTAGCCTTACTCCTGCTTTCTCTTTTTAATTCCTTCACACCCTCCCTGCTGTCTGTCTGCCTCTCTGGTTACTTATCTTTACATCAGCCTGCTTGTATGTCTGTCGACCTGTTGGCTTATCCTCCTGCCTGTCTGCATATCCATTCTTTCTCCTTCTCTTGCCCTTTATCCCTTTGTCCCTTAACTTCCCTTAAGAGGTTGTTTGACACTCCCCCAGCTGACTGAACTAAACAATCTCCACTCCCTCAGAAGGACCCTACTGTATCCATCCACCATGTTTATTTTCCTCAATCTCCCATTCAAGTTCCATGGAAAGAAGCACATATGGGTACCATGGACAACAGCAACAAAATAAGCTTTCCCCCCCCTTGCCCCTGTCACACTGCTTTGTAAGTAGAAATGTTTACTCTGAAGAGAGAGCTCAGGGTCTGATGGCACCACTGTTTGTTTGAAAGGCAGATTTGTTTGTTTGAAGTTCATATGAGAAGTGAGGCCTGAAGATGGAGCTTGAGAGAGAGAGAGAGAGAGTTAAACGTCACGTTGGTCGGGTGTATAATGTGCATAAGTGCATAAGTTTGTTTCAGAGAATCTTACTTGGCCATGCAGAGCATTTATGTGCACAGTGGGGAGAACAAGTATTTGATACACTGCTGATTTTGAAGGTTTTCCTACTAATCTTACCATAGGTACACTTCAACTGTGAGAGACAGAATCTAAAACAAAAATCCAGAAATTCAGATTGTATGATAATTAATTTGCGTTTTATTGCATGACATAAGTATTTGATCACCTACCAACCAGTAAAAATTCCGGCTCTCACAGACCTATTTGTTTTTCTTTAAGAAGCCCTCCTGTTCTCCACTCATTACCTGTATTAACTGCAACTGTTTGAACTCGTTACCTGTATAAAAGACACCTGTCCACACACTCAATCTAACAGTTTCTGTACCAAATATTAAGTTCTGCTTTTCTGATGTTTCAAATACGTATGTCATGCAATAAAATGCTAATTAATTATTTAAAGATCATACAATGTGATTTTCTGGATTTTTGTCTCACAGTTGAAGTGTACCTATGATAAAAATTACAGACCTCTACATGCTTTGTAAGTAGGAAAACCTGCAAAATCAGCAGTGTATCAAATCCTTGTTCTCCCCACTGCATATATGTTATAGAGTATTAGAAAGGATAACCACAAAACTAGCATGGCTGTGGAAGTAACACTGAACATGAGAACATCCTGACGGAAAAGAGAGATAATCAATGTAATGTCCTTGTCAAACTTCACTGAGGCTTTGCCTAGTTGCTTTGTTTTAACGAGAAACTATCCTGCAAATGAGGAGGCCATGAGCTGCTACACAGTGGCAATGAGCGTGTCTTTCGCCCCGTCCTCTACAGTGAGTCAGCATCAATGATGTGTGGCATGATTAATGCATCATTATCCACCGTTCACAGGAAAATGTTCCGACACACAGCCTTTCCTTCCCGGCACTACTTGCTGCAGTCCAGCTCTGGCTTCGTTTCTTCGTGGAAACCTCCAAGGTTGCGGCTCACCGTCCTCCAAAGTATAAGCACCTGAGAAAACAAGTTTGACTCGGCTGACTCGTCCAAGCAGAAACAGTGCTCAGTTAAATTTGGATACAGGATAATATCCTCTCCTATTTTGTGGAATCCAAACAAATTAAAGATGTATTTCTTGGAGGGTGATAATAAAACAAGAATCGATCAATTCAAAAGTTTACCCCTGAGTGCACTGTTTGGGAATTGGCCACTCACAAGCATGGACACTTACCTAATGAAAAGTCTTTGAAGGTGTTTTTATTAGAGATTAATTTCAACACTAATTATGTTTGATGCATTGAGGCCCAAGGTGATTGACGGGTGTAATAACTTAGAAAGCTGCAAGATAAGCAGTATGTTTTCACTGGAGCACTTAGTGGGTAACCGAGGGAGCAGCCTGGCTTTCAATCGCGGGTGTCCAGCACTGGGATTTGAGCTGTTCAACATCCAGTAAATTCTCAATGAATGAAGCGACACAAAAAATCTAATTTGAACAAACATGCACAGCCCATTATAGGCACATGAGAACGCCTGTTGAACACAGAATAAACATGCAGAGGTCAAAGACAACCAGGCTCATGCATGTTTATGTTTGCATGCAAGCACTCAAAATATGAGCTGAGACCCTGACAAAGACACACATGCAGAAAGCACACTCAAACACGCACTTAGTGTACATACATACAGTAAATGGACAATTACAAGTAGACAGAGAAAGTTTCTATTTAACAAGCCATTAGTTTGTTTTACACTTAAATTGGACTGGACTAAAACACATGCATATTGTACACACATTCTTGCCACACGTACTCCTCATAACCACTGCTACAATTAACTTCAGTACATTTTAAAATATGAATATGCAAAAAACTGTAAGTACTCAACACTATTTGCATTATATTTACTATGCTATCTTTATTAGTATTGTGACATAATAATCTAAAATGTTTTTTGTTTTACTTCATTGATTCAATTGTTGTTTTTTGTTGCAGTATCATGAGGGAAATGACATTCAAGCATGTTGTTGAATGGTCCATACCATTGTTCTTATCACAAATGATACTTGAAGCATAAACACACATTTACACAGCATTGAGATGGGTCAGAGCTACTAGCCTTTTTTGTAGGTGAAATATTGCTAAGAATGTGTTGTACTACCAATAACTGTTGTATCAACATAGTTGTTACTTTGGTATTACTATGAAAATGTTTCTGCAAAGTAATATGCTTAATTGCTCAATTACTACAAAATTTACTTGCTGAATATTATTGTTCCTTATATTGTACACTTAAAATGTTGCCATTTTGCTATGTAATTAATGTTTGGTAATCACATTTTAATTCACCTGTCATTGACCGCATTAACTCATAATTTCTTTTATTTTGCTACCTGCAACGACATGGATGCTACTGTATAACTGTCAATGTAAATGGAGAATGAAAGTAAAATACAAGCGGGAGTAAGTGAGAGAATGTGTTTTGTAGTGTTGATGTGTTAGGTAGTGAACCACCTGTTCAAATTTACAGTTGTTATCAATTGCTTAGACATTTAATGGAACTGGGACCAGCGGATCACCATTATAAGCAAATTAGCTGGGCATTATTCTTTTTTGTGCAAAACAGTGATTTGTCTTTGCTTTCACGCACAATACACATGCTAACAAATTAGCAAAATTGGTAATCAGTAATCAGTCCTTATGCGTACATTTGCGGTCACCTTCAAGTTGCAATTTGCAAGAATGGATATCAATAACTGACATAGACATGTAAAAGAGGGTATATGTTAAGGATTATTGATAGATATGTGTTAGCATATTGGGTTAATTGGGTCATTATGATATTGGGTCAATTTATGATACATATACATAACAACAGGTTTAAACAACAGCTTTATACATTATAGGTTACTGTACATTGATAGTTGCAATTCTGTTTAATATATTTTATGTTTAGAGAGTGTTGGTGCATTTTAAAGCATCTGAAATTTGGGTGATTTATGTATTAGTAATGGCTTGCTTGCTAATTGTTTTGAAAAAGTGAATTTTGCTAGGAAAATGGGACCCAGCACCTATTTCTATGGCTGACATAGAACCCCGTGTCAGAGCAGCTCCTCATCATCTCCGGCGCTCCACCTTGTCGGTGTGCTAGCCACTGGCTGGAGAGAAATGGCAGAAGCTCACCCAGAGGACACACCTTTTCCCACTCACTAATAAGTGGTGTTAATGAATATGTTTGCTACCACAACTCACAGACTAATTTTCTGTCGTTACATGACTTGAAGTGTACTTTCTAAAGAAAGTTAATATGTAGAGTTTAACCTTGATCGCTTGGTTTCATTTTTCTTTCCTGTTTGCCAATTTTTAACAAATGCTTTGCACTCGCACCATCACACCCATTTCCAAAAAAATTGAGATGCTGTGTAAATTGTAAAGAAAAACAGAATGCAATGATGTCCAAATAATTTAAACCTTATATTCAATAGAAAGTTAGTACCAAGACAACATATCAGATGTTTAAACTGACAAATCTTATTGTTTCTTGGAAAATACATTCTCATTTTGAATTTGAAAAAAGCTGGGACAGAGGCACCCTGCCTCTGGAAATGTTGTGTAATGCTAAAAGACTAAACCTGGTGAAATATTACACAACTAATTAGGCCAATTGGTTACAGGTCAGTAACAAGATTGGGTAATAACAGATCATTCCAGAAAGGATGGTTTGGTCAGAAATGAGAATGGACAGGGGTTTACCCCTCTGTGAAATACTTTGTGGAAAAGTAGTGACACAATTCTAGATTAACGTATTACAACTAAAATTGCAAAGAGTTTGGAGATCTCTTCATTTACAGAATATCATAAAAAATACAGAGAATCTTGAGTAATCTCTGTATGCAAGGGACAAGGGCAAAACCCAATATTGGATGGCCTTGATCTTCAGGCCCTCAGGCAGCAATGCGTTAAAAACAGACACAATTCTGTAGTGAACGTCACTGCATGGGCTCAGGAACACTTCCAAAAACCAGTGTGTGTAAATAAAGTATGTTGCATCATCCACAGATGCAAATATAACATCCAGAAACACCAATGCTGGATTGAGGTGCCAGGATTTTTGGGAATCCTTGTAGCCATCCTAACCTGCCCCCTATTGAAAACATTTGGCACGTTATGAAATGACAAGTACTGACCCCGAACTGTTGAGCAGCTGCAATACCACATTCAAAACCAAAATAATTGGTCTCTTCAGTCCTCAGACACAAAAGTGTTTAAAATTGTGAATTGTAATTAATCGCATTATGTAGTCAAAATTCATCATAATTAAAACACACCTTTTTTAAAAGCAGTGCATTATGTTAAAAACACTGTGATTTATTGTTAACTATGAACAGTGCTCAACTTGGAATGTTTTTTTTAAGTCGTCACAGCCCTTAAATGTTGGCCGTTAACTCACTACAATAACTGGTTGCATCTACATGTAGTCCATATATATGTAAACAGACAGTGCTGGCATATGATACCGTAGATCTGCCCTCTCCTACAATTGTTCACTTAATTAAGTACAGTAACTGCTATGTTAAGCTACTGTGTAAAACACATCAGTCCCTTTTATCTGGAGTGCTTCAGGATGTACAGGCATTTGATCCAACACTGAATCACATCTAAGCTTTCCAAGTTTAAGTTCAAAGTTCAAAAGTTTATTTGTCATTACACAGCATCAGAATAAAATTATTGTGACATCAAAACATCAACATATTAAGAATGAAGAAATATATGATGTAAAAAAATGTAGCAATAATATACATAACAATGTAAACTAGCAGCAATTTATAAAAGAGTATGATGGGGAATATGAACAATATGGGTTGAATATTATAAATAAAATAAGAATGTAATATGCCTATTGGCATGGTACATACAAAATAATACCCTAATGTACATTGAATGTACATGGAAAGACATCAGAGATTCTGAAATGTTCATATGTTATCAGTATGATCATAGCTCAGTGTTGGTGGTTCAGGAGCCTTAAGGCCAGAGGGTAAACTCTGTTTGTGAGTCTGGAAGTGTGTGCCCCGATGCTTTGGTAGCCTGTTACAAACGGCAGCAGTGTGAACAGACCGTCTTTGTTCTGTGTCCATGTTCCATGCTTTCCTAAGGCATTGTGTACAGTAAATGCCTTGCACAGAGAGGAGATTGCAGGTGATGACGAGCTCCGCAAACCAACTGTATATCTCAAGAATTACATTCCCTGGGAACTATTGTAAAAGCTGCGATTACGTTCTATGCCAACATATCTAGTGCTATTACGTCGGTCAAGAACGTTAAATATAAATCCACATTTTAAATGGCCACACTACGTTGGACAAGAACATTATATATCAAACCTCATTTTGATTGTTCACACTCCGCACTCTCCATACAGGTTTTCATATTGCATTATTCTTTGATTTGTCGAGTTGCCTTTTTTGGATAGGTGAAATCCTATAAAAATATTGGATTATTATCATACACATAATTTTCTTTCAACATCTGTATATTATTGACCAACGTAATGGCACTGTAGATATGTTGGCATAGAACGTAATCAAGTTTTTAAAAATAGTTCCCAGGGAACCTGCAATCCACAGCAGAGCAGCGGCTGTACTAGGCAGTTATGCAGTCAGAGAGAATGCTCTCAATGGTCCACCTGTACAAGTTGTCAGGAAGGGTGGAATAGACCTGCTCATGATGGAGGTCAGTGCTACAGGGCGGTAGTCATTCAGGGTTAGGTGATGGAAGGTTTCTTCGGGACAGGAACGATGGTGTTCTGTTTGAAGCAGAAGAGGACTGCAGACTTAGGAAGGGAGGTTGATTATGGAGGGGGAAACCTACGCTAGCTGGTCGGCAAACCCCCTGAGGACACAGCCTGAAATGCCACTTGGCCCTGGTGATTTCCAAAGGTTCTCACATCAGCTGCGGCCCGAGACAGAATCAACCAGTCATCCTGGTCCTCAGCAAGCCTTCCAGAAGGAATGGTGTTGGCCACCTCCAGCCGTGCATAGAAGGAGTTGAGCTCGTCGGGGAGGGAGGTGGTAGGCTGGGCATCACTGCTGTTTCTCACGTGAAAGTCTGTGATGTCTCACAGTCCGTACCACATGCACCTCGGGTCAGAGTTGTGGTAGTTAGACTCCAACCTATCCCTGTAATCTCTTTTGGAATCTCTGATCGCCTTCCGTAGGTCATATCTGGACCTTCTCAGAGCCTCCCGGTCCCCGGAACTATAGGCAGCGGACCGTGCTCTGAGCATAGCACAGACATTACCATTAACCCAGGGCTTTTGGTTGGGGAAAGTCCAAACATTTACGCTTGGTATGATATCATCGATGCACTTGGAGATATGGTGAGACAGCGTCTATGTATTCATCAATGTCCCCATCGGCTGTATCACAGAGCATCTGCCAATCTGTTTTTTCAAAGGAGTCCTGTGGAGTAATGTTTATTAATCCAGGTCGTGGGTTGGACATTTTTGTTTTTGCCCTAGCACTCACGCACCTAATTCAAATTAAAGACTGGATGGTTGATTACATCAATGAAGTGTGTAAGCGATAGAGCAACATTTGAATCACCCAACTGCCATTGTCCCCTTCCAAATAGGGGCCCTCCACTCCAAGACTATCCAGCTACTGTGCCTACCCTCTTCCAAAGACCCTCTGATCCTTGACTCTGTCTGCATGACCCCACTGTCTCCTGGCAAAATGGCAAACTGATCAAGTGGAATAGCAAATGTCATTCCAGAAGTATGGACTTACAGTACAGTGTATGGACGTACAGTAGTCCACAATTCCCTGATTCCACCAGAATACGTACATCACAAAGATATTTTTAGTAAGTATAAAGCCACCTCATCATCCGTGGGATTGTTCTATTGACCTCTTAGATGGGATGGTTCCACCCAAGAGGCAGATACAGTGGATAAAAAAAGTCTACAGCCTTGTTAAAATGCCAGGTGTTTGTGAAGTAAATAAATGTGACAAAGATATATCATGTCAGAACTTTTTACACTTTTAATGCGACAAACTGAAATCTTTGAGGAAGAAAAAATAAACTCTGGATGCATAAGTGTGCACACCCTTAAACAGATTTGGAGCACTTCTACAAAGGAGAGTGGGCAAATATTGACATGTCAAGATGTGCCATGCTAATAGACTCCTAACCAATAAAACTGAGTGCTGTAACAAAATCAAAAGGTGCTTCAACAAAGTATAAGTTTAAGGGTGTGCACATGTTTTCACCTGTATCACCTGTTCCCCCATGTTTTTTCTTCCTTGTCAAGAAGTGGGGTTCTACATCCTTACACATACAATTGTGCCCTAAACAACATCCCCATAAAGAGCCGTTTTCCACTCCCTTTAATTATTGCTGCTTTGAAGCAAGTAGGCAGAGCCGAGATTTACAGTGTGTTCAAAGGTTTGCATACCCTTAGAGAATTGGTAATATATGTACCATTTATAAAGAAACCATGAATGAGCTGGCAAAACATGTATTTTATTTATTATGGGATTCACATTCAACTGTAGGTCATAACAGAGTGGCACAGTCATTCTCCCTTTAGCGTCAATGACAGCATCTATGAGGCCCCGAATTCTTGCAGGTCATGAAAAGTCTTTGATCGTCTTGCATGAACCGCACATTTGAGGTCGCTCCAGAGTGGCTCAATGATATCAAGGTCAGGTAACTGTGATGGCCACTCAAAAACCTTTTTCTTCTGTAACCCCAGGAAGGTCAACTTGTCTGCCAGTATTTTCTGATAACATGCTGCATTCATCTTGCCATCAACTTTCACAAGATTACCCATTCCTTTAAAGCTCATACACTCCCAAAACATCAGTGAGCCACACCAATGCTTTACAGTGGGGATGGTATTCTGTTCACTATAGGCCTTGTTGACCTCTCTCCAAACATAGCACTTACGGTTGTGACCAAAAAGCTCTATTTTGGTCTCGTCACTCTGAATTACGGTGAGGCCAGAAGCTGTGAGGTGTGTCAAGGTGTTGTCAGGCATATTGTAACCAGGCTTTTTTGCTGGCATTGGCACAGTAATGGCTTCTTTCGGACAACTCGACCATGCAGCTCATTTTTGTTCAAGTATTGTTGTGCTCCTTGAAAAAACCACACCGTCTTTTTTCTGAGCAGCCTGTATTTCCCATTAGGTTATCTGTTGGTTTTTCTTTGTATCCCTAACAATTCTTCTGGCAGTTTTATCTGAAATCTTTCTTGGTCTACCTGACCTTGGCTTGGTACCAAGTAATCCCCAAATGTTCCACTTCTTAATAGATGATTGAACAGTACTAGCTGATTTGCAAGGCTTTGGATTTCTTTTTATATCCTTTTCAATCTTTATAAAGTTCCATTATCTTGTTAAGCAGGTGTTTTGACCGTTCTTTTCTGCTTCCCATGGTTCAGTATCTAGCCTGCTCAGCGTATTCACCTGAGAGCTAACAAACTCATTAACTATTTATACACCGATCTTAACTGCAGTTTAAAAAATTAAAGGAAATTTGCCTTTAATTGCCATTTTCACCTGTGTGTCACCTTGTGTATCTGTAACAAGGCCAAACATTCAAGGGTATGTTAACTTTTGATCAGGGCCATTTTGGTGGTTTCTGTTCTCATTATGATTTAAAAAGTAGCCAAACAACTATGTGATAATAAATGGCTTTATATGATCACTCTCCTTAAAGCTAAACTTTACCCTTCTGCCTTCTTTTCCAAGAAGTTATCACTTGCCGAAAACAACAATGATGTCAGAAAGCGTAAATAACTGGCTATAGAGTAGTGGAGGCATTGGTTGGAGGGGGCACAGCACATTTTTTGGTATGCACAGAATATCATAACCTTGAATACATCAAACAAGTTATAAGTCTAAATCCCTGTCACGCATGTTGGTTCCTTTTTTTCCACCGTTTTCAATTCTCTGTCACTTATGAACCCAGGAAAAAGAAGAATGGGACAAAGGTTCACTTATGAACCTGCCAAACGTCAGACTCGAAACCTTAATGACTTGGAGAAGATCTGCAAAGAGGAGTGGGACAAAATCCCTCTTGAGATTTGTGCAATCCTAGTGACCAACTACAAGCAACATCTGTCCTCTGTGATTGCCAACAAGGGTTTTGCCATCATGTTTTGCAGAGGGGTCAAATACTTATTTCCCTCATTGAAATGCAAATAATTTCATAACATTTTTTACATGTGTTTTTCTGGACTGTTTTGTTGTTATTCTGTCACTCACTGTTTAAATAAACCTACCATCAAATTTATAGACTGATCATTTCTTTTTCAGTGGACAAATGTACAAAATGAGCAGGGGATCAAATACTTTTTTCCCTCCTGTAAAAGTATATTCCTTATCCAGACAATCAACCTATCCTTGAGTATGACGGAAGCAGAACCCATCCTTCCTCTCTATTGTGTAATTGCTCCCATCCACTGGGTTATTCAGTCTGTGATGGAGGGTTCACTCCAAAACCCCCCAGGGAAAATATTTCTCTGCAACTGTGTGACCTCAATTACTCCGGTGGTGTCTTCAATCAGCTCTGGGCACCCTGGCATCACAAAAACCACAAAATTGCTATCATGGAAATAGTGGTGGTCCTCATTTGTGAATGCTGTTCGAGATTACGTCCTGTCTAGTCTTTTCGATTTTGGATTGGATTGTCATTAAAACATCATTGCGCTCTGTGCTTAGATCCACACCCTTGTATTCACAATTTTTTTCCTAATGTCAAGTAAGGCAGTTCTACAATGCTATCTAATTCAGACCAAGAGAAAGCACGTCACGTCTCAGTTTTCTTCAACTGATCAACAATACTTTTTAAATTCTGGGTCGTATATGTTTATAGAATAAATAAATGTATGCTTAATAAATAATGATAAATAAATGCATGCTTCCTTGCAGGCCAATGAGACTATCAGGGAGGAGTTGTCTTTTCCTGTTTCTTCTGTGCCATATTACTTGGCTTGTAGCATATTTATTATTTTTATATTTACAGAACACATGCATCTTCAATTGAAGCACCCTAAAGTTCACATGTTCTAGATTACATTTCTTAGTGGACTCTCCTCTTCTGCTCAACCCACAGGTTTTCTGACAGAAACCAGATTTAAAGTTCCAATAGCTTTAAAAGCCCTTCACATGTTGATAGTTGTTTTGATAAGAGTAGTCTTTCTTCAGGTAATGGCTTCCAAATAGCGTATTGAAATAAAAGTTGTGCGTAATTATTGTTTTGTATTCTAAGTGACCACAAGATTCAACATACTTCTGCAATTAAACAATTGTGATCCTTAAATTTTCCCTATGTCTTAAACCATCCACATCAGATTTCATGAGGAGAATATATATTTGCGTTCTCTTCTAGATGGGTTCATTACAGCACCAGTAGATATAAACTTAAGAATGATTGCCCTCAGTGGCGTTGTAAGGCCAGGGCGTCCGTGGCTATAGCAATCCAGATTCTCAAATCAACTTACTGTCTTAGAAAGGGCGGTGCATAATGGCCCTGAATTGCCCAGGTTGGGGATTTTGGATTTTGCCTGCAAGGTCAATTGATGTCAAAAGTGAAAGGAGTGCTCCCTTTCTTGCCCGAGATAAACAGGGCACAGATAGTCCACTGGGTGAACAAATCTAAAGCATCAAGTCATATTTTCCACGGCCCACAGTTAGAAGGTCATGGATGGAACTGGGCTGACTTTCAGACAATTTTCTCATCTGTGAAACATTTGAGACCAATAGATTGTCCAGTTACTTAGTGCAATATGATAATAACACAGTGAACTAGCATTTTTAGACTGAAACAAACCTTGAAGTCTCTGGTTGTGCTGAACCTCATCCCCTTCTTAAGGGAACCAGGAATATAGACATCATCATATTTCCTTTAAGTCAGTCACTTTCAAATTACTAATGGCAATTTGCTCCAGGCCCAAGATTTAGGCTAAGACCAGGAGCTAAACGGTTTTGTAAGAAAGGAACCTATCATCCAAGACAGTAATGGCTCAAATTTACCTTAACCAAGTGCATCCAGAACAAGGTCCTAGGACCAGTGCCTCCCTTAAACACTGCACCACCAATAGATATATCCAAATAGTGATGGCAATGCTGGCAGGTTGTTTTGTTCAATGCCATGCCTGTGAGGTTTGGACCCTGGATTTTTTTCAGTAATACAATACATTATAAATACATGTTTTTATTATTTAATACATTTCAAGATTCTGCAAAATATATTAATGCTTTCCCTTTTCTTTTTGCAGGTTCACGAGTCTGAATGATTCTGTAGTATTGTTTTATCTTCATTTTGTCTAGGATACCAATTTAACATATAGTTTTTCCAGAAATCCATGTGTAAGTGGAAAGGGTCACTATAAGCTGTGGGGTTAGGGACAGGAGCATTTCTTACTGGGTCACTGAAAGACATTTGTCACCTGTCCTGTGTAGCCACTCAAAAACATTTGACAAAGTAACATTGCTCAATTTCAGAGGGGAGTTGTCTCCACTTTGAGAACTCTGACTGTGTATGTGTGTGTCTTTCTTATAGATACAGATTGACTGAGCATGAAACAGACCAACAGGGTGTTGGTGTAACCAGACACAGGAAGAATGTGAAAAACGCATAACACATGGCCTGTTAATGCCACATTGCTGTTCAGGATGCAGGGGTCAGCAATAACTCAAGGAAAACAACCACGGAACCCTGTCGAAACAAGCAAACCCAAAACAATACCTCTTTCTCTGGCCAGTGTCCAAACATTTTCCTAAATTTAAAAAGCATTTATAAAATGTCTATTAGAATTTTTGAAATGTTTGTCTGACTAAGTGCTCCCCCCGTAATATTTAATCGTGTCCACATTTACGCATTTTAGCTGGTACTTTTATCCACCGCGACTTAGAGTAGTGAATGCATTCATGTTCTTACATTCTTTTTCATTCCCTTGTGGAAATCAAACTTGGAATTGTAAGCTCCAAGCTCTACCAGTTGAAATATAGAAGACCTATACAATAATAATTTAATTAGGAACTTTGCAGATGCTCATAAGCAGATAAACTCACTTTCAGTATACTTATCTTTCATCCCTGAGAAAAAAAAAATATCACAACTGTATCAAATACATTTTCCTCAACTTATTAGTAAATTCAGTATTGGTATGAAATGTAATTCTTATTTCTTTGTATGAGAAAATAAACAATTGGTAAAGTGCTTTTATGAAGACACTACACAAAGCTCATCAAAAATGTTTTTGTTTTTCGATATCCCCACCAGAGGGCACTAGGTCTCTGTATTTACAGTATTTCACTCGGCTCTGGCACACACACACACACACACACACACACACACACACACACATACACACACACACACACACACACACACACACACACACACTACAAGTTCCATCTGCACAGCATAAAAGCCTCTGCTAAATTCTGCAACTAACATGTAAAATAAAAACAGCTAAAAGGCCAAAATCATGAGAAAGTCTTCATACTTCAAAGTAAGACAATAACATTTCCCTTCCGGAATCTGAATAAAACAATTCAACACTATTAAAGCAACATTTTAGGCAGAGTGCACAAGAGGAGACAACCAAGCCTGACACCGAGCTGACACATTGTGGGAAATTAAACAGAAAAAACATATCACTCTAATATAATCCCTGTCCCACCCACCTTGACGAACAGTGGGACTGGCTGTGCTTGGCAGTGGAAGCGCACAAAGCCCAGTGGCGGCCTGTGGAGGCCGTGACCCTAACCTGCTCGCAGGCTCATGGCTCAGTCTGTTGGTGAAAAGGCACTTGTCATGTGGAGTGCGAGGCAGCCGGGGTTATCCTCAGATACACATCGGGGTGAAGTGGGTGACCATGTCTGAGGTCCGCCCAGCTGTTATTGTCCCTAATACTCAACAGATGTGCGCAGACGGGTGCACTAAGCCCTCGCACATGCCGGCCCAGGGAAATCAAAGCATCAAGCTGTCGACCAACTGCACAGCACACACACACACATTCACACACTTACAAATACATGCTGGCATGTGTACGCACGCTTGCACACACAAACATGCACACACACACATATGTCCTGAAGGGATAATTGCTGTGTTCATTAAACATTTATCTTGAAATAATGAGGGCAATTAGGATCATTCTTCATTTTCATGTCTCAGGCAAGGGGCAGTGTCAGGGGACATCACGCCTCACCTTGATTTGTATCAACAAAGCACAACTGTGTCCCAATTCACAGGTCCACCCTAAGCCCTTGGTTTTATACCACAATTGATGCCAATAGCAGGTGCCAATAGAACACTAATTTAGCATAATCTGGTCCCTGTAATTAATTCATGTAATTGTTGGATGTGAATTGTGTGAATGTCAAAAAGGATGCGCTTATGACATTGCACTTGTAGGTACCCTATATGTGTGATGTTTTTATGTTTTGCTTTGTAGGCACCAATTCATTTGCATGTGAACATTTAAGCCTAAATTAAAGGTCTCCTGAATGGCATAGCTTGCATGGTAGTTGGTATACTGGTGCGTCGCTATCTGCTGGGTTCAATCCCAGGGTGTGTTACAACTGGTCCTGACCGGGAGCCTAAATGTGCAATTAACAATTGGCTTTATCTGTGGCAAGGGAGAGTAGTACCGATTCTAGCAACCCCCTTTGGCAGATTAAGCAGCTGCAAGCAAACTCATATTGACAGTGGAATGTGTGTTTCTTCTGACATGTTGGTCCGACTGACATCCTGGCTTAGCAAACAGTGTGATAAGAAGAGGCACAGCTTTGTGCAGCATGTTTCGAAGGACTGTTCTCCCATTCATCAACTATCCTGCACTTAAATCTCTAATTAAGCCTAAATACAAGTTGTATTTAATTAATGTCACATTCATGTGAAAATATTTGGTGTCATAGTGCTAGTATTTATCACAATAATTGTTGCTATTGAAGTGGCCTTGGTTGGTCCAACAGTCTTCACCAAATAAGAACACAAAATCGCTGCAGCATGAGTTTGAGTCCAGACCACTGCTCTTACTACAAAAGTTCTCCTCTGCCTTTCTCAACATTTCGGTAAAAATAAAGCATACACAATGCTTTTAAAAGTTGTGAATATAACTGATTGTTTTTTTAGAACGACATTAAGCACAGCTCTTCTAAATGTTTTAACCAGTTTAAAGATGTTCAAGTTGGACCCCTGAAGCTGTCACAGAATTCGTGTGAATACCAAAAAGTGACAAATACTCTTCAGTGAGACCAGATTCTGACGTTTCAAAACAGTTCTATTTCCTAAATAACTTTTGAAATATATATTTTTCAAAGAATAACTGTCATTCCATTTATTCCAAATGGGAGCATGCAGCTACAGACAGATTACAGTAAAATAAAATTAATATAATTATATTGTGTTCTTAACAGTATTTCTTCATTCTAATTCTACCCAAGATTTAACCTTTGGATTATTTTTCTCATAGCACATATGAAATGTGTTTATTAAATTATTGCTCAAGTGCCTCTAAGCTGTTCGGGTGTTAAGTTTTTGCATATACTGTATATTCTGTGGTTGTAAATAGTACCCTCTGCTGTTCTGTTCCATTTTATCAGTCAACTAAAAACCTCCATCTTCATGTGTTTGTCATGGCAGAGACACTTATAAAAATATTTGTTACACTTTACCTGTTTATCATACTAAAAATATTGCCCCATTTTAATTATGTCAAGCCTCCTTCTTGGAGTGAAATTTGACACATTCAAACATCCAAATGCAAAGTGGTGTTTAATAAAAAGTGCCAGTGTGTTGAAACACATAATCAATGCAAAGACTTTCATTTGAGGTCAAAAAAAAGAAAGTGGAGTTGCTTTGCTCCAAGTGGTCACAAGGGGGTTGAGCATTTCTGCCATTGCTCAGGCCGCTCGCTTACTTTGGAGACCACTTTGGGTAAAGCAACACTGTACATAATGAAACATTCAGTGACTCCCCACTTTCCAATCTACAGTTTCTCATTTGCCTCCACTGTCAAGAGTACTATACTAGTAAGAGGTGACTCCAAACCTTTCAGATAACATTGCAATATTTGATTGACTATCCATTGTATGTAGTGAAGTAGACTCACGTACCCCAAATTCTTCGTTATTAAACAACAAATTGTTTATTATTAAATTAGAATATCATCAAGACTCTATTAAGTTTCTTGCTTGCAATCCAAAAAGACTGTTGAATTCTAAACAGACATTTTACAATATGTAGCCATTTTGTGAGTTGAACAAAAGTACAGTAGGTTTTTCCACCCTCAGAACTCCAGTATCCACATATTCTAAGATTCATACTTTACATTGATGTTTACCACCTTAACCATAACGGGTAAGGGAAAACTCCCAGGGGTAGTAATATCCATTTTCTAAATATAACTGCCTTACAGCCTGACAAAGGGGGAAATGACGAGAGTTACCATAAAGAAGAAAATAAATGATGTCATACACACAAGGCACACATCTGTAAACTTTGTGACAGGTTGAAGTAGTATGGATAGCATCATATCTAGGCGTCATAATGTATAGGAGTACTTTCACATTTTTAACTGTACTTTTGAACTTTCTTTTGTGTTTCACCATTCAGCACCACATTTTTTCAAAATGGTGTCGAAATGATGAAATAGTATTTTTTATGAGGTTTGTTTATGAGGTCAGTAGTTTGTCTTTAAATTCTTTGACACCAATGAATGTGATTGCTGTAACTTTCATCCATTATTTCTGGCTTATTAGTTTTTAGTTCCTAGTATGCCAAGCCTCACTATTCTGACAGCATTGTATACTTACCCAAATACCTGTGTTACTGCATATCATATGCAACATAACAAGAATTTCGAAAATATAATTTTCTTGATTTGGTAACATGTGATCAGTGCAATGGCAAGTTGACACGAGAACTGCTACACATTTTCAATATTGTGGGGCCAAGCAAATGGAGCAATATAAATATATCAACAGCAATAATATTTCTAAATACTGCATGTACAAGTAATGTTGTGTCTCAATACTCTCAGTACTCTATAAGTCATATCTTAGGAATTGGCCTTTCACAAATGTTTTGGGGACATACATTATTATATCTCATGCTGTCTTGTAATGGCTTTTCACTCAAATTTTAATATTTCATGGAAACAGAGGGTATTTTTTCATTTATGGGTATGTAATAACACTGTGTCTCATATATGTGGCAATTGGAATAAACCTTAATGAAAGGAACAAAGTTTGCAGATTCTTTGTATGTTAAGGAATTTTATGTACATTACATTTCCCTGCAAAATATTGTTATGTTATTCTGCACTTTGTTGTAATTTACAGCAATAATTTAAAAAAATTAAAGGAAATATCAGAGGTTTTTGAACAGATACTGTACAAAAAATGTATATCCCGAATATCCAAAAGTGTACATTTAAATTATGTATTGGCCATCCCTGTTGATTAACTTTGCCATAAAATGATAAACCAGTCTACACATTTTTTATAATGTGTATAGTGGAAGGCCATATAATTATATAAACAAAATAGAGGAAAGAAAATATCAACATCTTGCATGTATTTTTTAAAGACAAAATGCAAATGAAAAAAAATTGTTTCCTGCCACAAATAAACTTGATAAACTAGTTCCACCTCGGGTGTTGAGTTTGTGATGGCAGTATCCGAACAACGTTTGACTATGATCTCACATTTATTCCACAGCCTGTTCATTGCAATTTGAATAATCCCTCTGACTGACTTGAGTGTCAGAGAACACAGTTTCTCTTTGCAACGGCACCATGACGTCTCTCCCTAAGAACGTGTCCCCCTGGTTTGGGGGTGCCAGACACCGGCCAGGGTAAGTGAGTGCGAACCTAAATAAACTCCATTATGCGCGCCATCTCTCCGGCTCCTGTCACACACTCGAGGTAAACACATGGCTTCCTGCGAACACTTCTGGGGCACTTGCAATTATATCAGGCCACAACAGCACTAAATCACTTGGGCTCCGTCATGAATGGTGATGAAAACAAAGACGTCTGAAAACACGCTGTTGGGGTAACCTACAGTGAAAAGGTCAATTATTAAAGTGCGTCCGTAATTTTTTGTTTAAATACAGGCAAAGCCACACTGGGAATAAATGTAACCTGGGTCTGTAATGAAGTGGACTAATGTAACTAATGAAATGCGACAAACTGTTTCCACACAAACAGTGCGGTTGTAAAACCCCACTGCCCAACGCTGCCACCAGTGCACATGCAACTCCATTGACATGGCCATGAGGGAATTTGCAACATGACTGTAGCTGGTCCAGGAAACTACGACTCCATCTTCATATTGCTCACAGGATTCAATGGAACCCCTAACCTACGTGCAATATAATAATTGTTGGAATTCAAGTACTCTACAACTTCATTGCAACGATTCACAAACTAACTCACACTAATCACGAGGTTGTCTCTTAAATACAAGCTATTACATATGGGGTGTGTCATTTTCAAATGTGTGTTCCATAACCAATTAGAAGCAATGTATTACCACTGTGACACTCACCAAAAAAATGTAAGTGTCTGAGAATGTACTGCTCATGTGTCACTTTGAAAGAACACGCGAGCACATACTGGACTGGACTGCAGCATTTGTGTCAGTGGGGAGAATTCCTGTGGTAGCTGGGTTTTCTATGAAGAATAGCACCCTTGAGAGGACCACCTAGGCATTAAGATTATTGTTAGAGAAAGTGTTTTGGAGGAGACAGAAGCTGGCCTTCACTCGGATAGGGACAAAGAGAGAAAGAAGCAGAGAGATAAGCAGTGACAAACACATGTACAGATGGGTGGACTGATGGAAGAAGGTTTTATATGTTGGGGGTAAGGGGGGTGGGGAACCAGGGGCTGTTGTGAGGTCAAGAGGGCACTTGGAAGCCGTGGTCCCGGGATGACTCAGTATGGCTCCCAGCCGACCCCCTCTGAGGTGTCAATGTTATGACATGTGTACCTCTTCAATGTTTTCTCTCACAACAACAGCACTTCATCTTCCAGGGTGGCCAGCCTCATAAAAGAAGCTTGATTTACATGCTGGGGATCAGACCGCCCACCTACCCCTCTTCCTGTTTCACTTACACCCCACTTCCTGTGGGCCTGGACCTGCTGGTCAGCCAGAATGATCAATAATCCAGATGAGAATTGGAAAAGTAGATGAGAAGTATCTAAAAGTCCTGTGACTTGACATCAACAGTTTGGAAAAATACTTGTATATATGCAGCTCCGGAAAAAATTAAGAGACCACTGCACCTTTTTCTTTCCTTTCGAAAAAAGTTGAAAAGGAAAGTTTTAAGTTAGGAACAAAAACGTTCAATTTGTAGTGGTCTCTTAATTTTAACCCTTCTGTTCCTTACTCATAACCTTCCTTTCGACTTTTTTGGAAAGAATTGAAAAAGGTGCAGCCGTCTCTTTATTTTTTCCTGAGCTGTATATACACCTAACAAAATTATAAATGCAACACTTTTGTTTTTGCCCCATTCATCGTTTGCCCGCATTCACACAAAAGGCTTATTTCTCTCAAATATTGTTCACAAATCTGTCTAAATCTGTGTTAGGGAGCACTTCTCCTTTGCCAAGATAATCCATCCACCTCACAGGAGTGGCATATCAAGATGCTGATCAGACAGAGTATTGCACAGGTGTGCCTTAGGCTGCCCACAATAAAAGGCCACTTGAAAATGTGCAGTTCCATCACACAGCACAATGCCACAGATGTCGCAGGTTTTGAGGGAGCGTGCAATTGGCATGCTGACTGCAGTAAGGTCCTCCAGAGCTGTAGCACGTGAAATGAATGTTCATTGCTCTACCATAAGCCGTCTCCAACGGCTTTTCAGGGAATCTGGCCGTACATCCAACCGGCCTCACAACCGCTGACCACTAGTAACCACTCCAGCCAAGGACCTCCACATCCAGCATCTTCCCCTCCAAGATCATCTGAGACCAGCCACCCGGACAGCTGCTGCAACAATTGTTTTGCATAACAAAAGAATTTCTGCACAAATTCTCAGGAGAAGTGCCCACTAACAGATTTAAACAAGTTTATGAACAATATTGGAGAGAAATTTGACTTTTGTGTACATAAAGAAAGTCTTAGATCTTTGAGTTCAGCTCATGATAAATAGGGGAAAAACAAAAGTGTTGCGTTAATACGTTTGTTCAGTGTATATATATATATATATATATATATATATATATATATATATATATATATATATATATATAT
>JACXGJ010004587.1:0-38291 GCA_016801105.1 Esox niger
AAGAACCACTTAACCAACCCAGCAAGCCCTCTCCTATGGACAACACAGGTGCTTAACGGTCACCAGTCTAAGAACCACTTAACCAACCCAGCAAGCCCTCTCCTATGGACAACACAGGTGCTTAACAGTCACCAGTCTAAGAACCACTTAACCAACCCAGCAAGCCCTCTCCTATGGACAACACAGGTGCTTAACGGTCACCAGTCTAAGAACCACTTAACCAACCCAGCAAGTTCTGTTGACAACACTGGTGCATCAAAGGCGGCCTTCACCTGACCACACCTAGACCTAGATTTCCATGGTGAACAGCATTTCGATCACCAACCAGAACTCAGTCAAGTACTGATACCAAATTCAGTCAGTCATATTCAATTATATCCCAATAAACAGTGCTTCTCCAGGGCTTTGCTACCCCTGGCTACAGGCTCTGTTATCTAAATGGTATTATAAACCAGACGGTTTCAATCTAAAATGTTGGTTTGTTGACAGCAGCGTTATATGAAACCATAAATCACGGGCATGACATTACATACAATTTTTACATTTATAATTGTTTTGGAAACCAGTTGATAATAGCAATAAGGCAACTCGGAGGGTTGTGATGTATGGCCAATATACCACGCCTAAGCTCTGTGTCCAGAAACTGCGATGTGTCATGATTGAAAACAGCTCTTAGCAGCGGTATATCGACCATACACCAGACCACCTCGTGCTTTATTCCTCGGATTTTTGGAAGTAGAGAACAGCTTATTTTCCTAATATTCACAGAGATATTACTATTCATGCAGTAGCCACATTCCAATTATTTTAGACGGCTGTTGCAGTGCCAGAGAATTGTTAGGACCAACAATTGGAAACACAAACAATTATTTTCTTTCTAATCAAATACAGCACAGACTACAGTACGGCACTCGGGAACTAGGACAGCTTTTCTATCTACTGGTTGTCATTAACCACAGTATCCTTGTAGTATTAGGATAATGGACTGTCAAAACCCTTAATGTCGCTCAGTTGGAATAGCAGAGCACTTATGGTGCCAGTAGTGGGTTTGATTCCTGGCATCACCCACACTTAAAATATATGCAAAATGTACACATGATAAAGTCACTTTGGATGAAAGAATATGCTTAATTGCATAACTGATTATATTATAACAACATCATATTTATGAAATGTTGACAATATAAGAATATTTCACTGAAACGATAGACCTCTGGCTGACACGGAAACGGTTAAACGTTTATAAGATTAGCTTTTAGAGTCAGACGTCCGGAAACCAAATATAACCAGGCTCTTCTCCATCTCCATGGAGATGATCTGTCAGCTGACACCCATAGTCGAACTGTCAGGAACAGGTGTCCTAAGGACAGGAGAAAAGAAACTGTCAGACAGAATGTAATAATAAGTAATAATATCTGTAGCTTGTAGAGGAGCCCACGACTGAAAACCTGTTACACAGGGCTGTTAGGTGTTTGAACCGTACACATTCAGTTTTTAAATGATAACATGGGTTAGCTATTGAACCAATGTTATTACATTTCCTAAAGGGGGAAAAAGATATGACCAAAATGGGGAACACTCGTACCATGTACAGCGTCAACATTAAATTAAAAACTGCCTTACAAGGACAATACGGATAGTCAACCGGAAAGCCCCCAATGAGATCAGGCTGGGCCCAGCCCAAACACAACAGACAATAAACAGGTGGCATTAATGAAACTTTACCATTACTCTGGTACAGGCCATGTCTGTGGGCAGAGAACACTGTCAAGTGACCTGTCAGTCTCTAGATGCTAACAAAGGCTGCAGACCTATCAGACATAGACATGACCCTACCATGCCTCTTATTTGGGAAAGAGTCCTATTCATTTTACATATATTTTATCAAAGCTTGGTGAGACCAGTAGACAATGCAAGCATGGTTGGGGAAAAAAACTATTGTTCATTTTGTTCCCAACTGCATGCCAATCCAGAGCAATCTCTGGGTGCAGACGACTCTAGCGAGGTTGTGTCGGTCTTCTCTCCTTTCAGAGATAATAAAACAAAATACAAGCAGTTTTTTTTTATATCAGGTTAGTGTTGTTATTTAACCAGAAATGGATGATACCTTAGAACCGCTATAGTAGTTGTGATGGGTTTCCCAGAGTGTCACAATGTGTACAAACATTTGGTTTAGGAATTTGTTTCTCCGGATTCCTCTAATATTTTGAGTGTAAAATTATGCGGATTAACAAGGAAATTTATTTCATAGAATTCTTCATTGCCCCTGATTTCCTGTGTGGGAAGTACATCCACCCTGAGGATGAGTGTTACAATAAGAAACAACAAAATGTAGGTCAAGGAAATGTTGTCTCATTCTGCCTTCCACGACATAACCGGGCAGGGTATACCTGGACAAACAGGGTGACACTGGAAAACAGGTGATGGAGATGAGTTCTAGGTAGGAGCTTAATAAGAAAAACATTTTAAGGTGTAGAGCCGTTTACAACTGGCAATGAAGGCATTGAAGAAAACAATAAAATATGTAAGCACAGTGCGTGTCCACAAGAAGAAGAAAAGCGTGTTAGCTTCAATTTAGAAAGATGAAGAGCAGAGGAATCAGGGTAGTTAGGGATAACTCAAGCCCCATATACGGGTGGTTTTGTATTCAGGTTTTGTTTGTGCTTTGAGTCACCCAGAGTGTCGTACCTACATACTGACTAAAGAACAGAAAATACTAACTCGTATCTATTGTGGTACTTCAGTCACATCTTCCAACTCTACCCTGTTCCAAATGTTGAATGCTGGCCAGCTTTGATGATAAGTGCCTATGTGCAAAGAGGCAGCAGACTGAAATATTAATAATTTTGAACACTATAATAGTGCACTTTTTCTTTTAAGAGCTGGAATTTCTGTCTGTTCAGATTGGTGGAACATTTGGCACTAGAGCTTTAGTTCGACTTTCAGGTGCCTAAGCCTTCTGCACAGTACTGTAAATGGGCTGGTAGCTTTAGAGACCTTGAGCAAGGCAATTAAACCTAAATACTTGAGTAAGTCGCTCTGCATAAGAACTTCTGCTACATGTCTCAAATGTACATTATTAAGAATAAACCGTGATTTCAGACAATGTTGATTACATTAGATTCAACTTTGTCATTGAACAGCAAGCAACCAAATGCAGTTAACATTTGATCAGAAGTACAACTAAAAGAGTACAGGAAATATACAAGTATTAAGTAAATTGCATGTTACAAGTGAAATTAATAGATTTGCAATGAAGGAAAATACAGTGCACAATGACAATTGTAAATGAACAATAAAAGCAAACAGGAGAGGGCAGAAAAACATAATGAGCCATTATGCTATAAGGTAAATAAAAGTATAAACAGTAATTCTGACAAACAGCAAGTTGGAGGTGTAATGTAGTCTGTGCAACTGTACAGAGTCTTCATAAGCCTGCATCAATGTTTCAAATAATTATAAGCATTCTACAAATTATGCATTTCACAGGTTTTTGGTGGTTAAATTTGTACAACACAGCTGGTTCATGGCGGCTGTCTGTAATATAGGTCAGGATATATCCATGTCAGCCTGGATTTGAGGTCACCAGATGTCTTAGATAGGAGCGTGTTGTTCCTTACGGTTTACCTGCTGGGTTAGTGAGAACAGACAGGGTTAGGACATGCTGAGAAAGAGAGGCTGGCAGTGACAACTTCAAGATGACTCCAACCCTCTATGTCTCCCCTGCCGTGAGATTAAACTCCCAATAGGATGCCTTGGACAGATACACAAAGTTACTTAGAGCTACAGTCCAAATGTAAATGTGGGTGTATTAACTAACACTGGATGTTAGTTAATATTTGTTGTTTTATGTCAGATGCTGTGACAAGCACTCTCACCTATAATGGATCAGTAAAGCAAGTATTGTAAGAACACAATTGCGATGTTTAAATGTGTAATCTTTATTTAGTTATAGATTAAACGTTTCAGCACATAGACACCTTCAGGTGGACAGTAACTGCTGAAGCATTAGTAAAGATTGACACAATCAATAAAAGGACAAAATGCTAAATATAGATGAGGAACACATTAGGAAAGACAATTGACTTCTCCATATCAGTTACTTTGTCTAGTTCTACTGCAGGTAGCGGCAATAGACCTGAGGAAAAGCAAAACTTCTCAGACCGATCTGTATCAATGTTCTGGAATGGCCTAACGCACTGGGGAGTGGAAAATGACAAGTTCAACCGCTTACTTGTCCTGCCATTTAATAAAACATGCTTGGTAGCAGCGGGATGCAGAGCATTAATCAGCCGATCTGATTAATATTTAGAGCTATATCGGCAAAGCAGAGCATGTAAAAATAAATTAATTAAACGTGCTACCAGGCCCGTATTGCTGAGCACACCTAGGTCATGTCCTTTGTATTTTTTTCAAAGTATTTTTTCCTTTGAGAGCTAAAAAAGCTTGATTGCAATTGCGATGACTTTGTTTTAACGTGAAGCCAGGCAGAGTTCTTGGTTTACTAAAATATTTCCTTTAGTGAAGACGTTTGCAACGTGATTAGGACACTGGCGAATATATCTGCTACTCAAACCAAGGAAGAGGTTACGGAGCTGGTAATTAACTAGCTACATTTTTGTGTAACTACAGTACATATGTATTTTCATAGGGCCTCAATCAAATTGTCGACTGTATGCAAATGCAGGGGCAAAAATCTGATATCAAGTTTGGAGGGAACAACTACATACGACCTTTTCAAGAGCAATTTTTGATGGGGCCACCAAAAGTAGTGCGGTAATATTGTTTTAGTTTGTACCATCGGTTTGCTTGCTACTGTAGCCTCTGCAAATTCAGCTATTGTGTGGACCCCCCAACACAAAAAAACTGACTGGATTAACCCACCGTTAGCTACGTGCATTGGGTTCCTATCAGAATGTAGACACGAACACTGTCACCTTGCCAGGAACACTACATACTCTACACTACAACCTTTTCTAGTTGGCTCAAACAGCTGCAAGAGCTTGTTGATGTTACTGTAGCATGCTAGCAATCATCAGCTAACCGCTAGCTAAAATAACGAGTGATCTGTAATTCAATGCAGGGCTTATGAAAGCTGGTTAGTTAGAAACGTTTTTTTACTGTATTGCGTGCTAGAAGTAAAGAAATGTCTTACATATCCTTTGTTTGTCCTACTTACTGAACTTCAACCACCAACGACAAACTGTACCTGCACGTGCTGAAGGCTGGACAGTGGATCAAACCATTGTTAAGAAGAGGGTGGGGGTGTGGTAATTTGTTTTAACTTAAAACCGCTATTAAGTGTCTATATTCAAAGTGCTTTCATTGGTTCTTATTACTATTATTCAAGTTACATAGTTATGCTTACATTTATATATTGGGGTGGCAAATCATAGTGTTCACCAGTCTTGTCCCTCTGCCCCCCCCCCCCCCCGGGATTTCAGCCTATGGGCAAAGGTGTATGTTTCTTGACTGGAAAGGTCTAACATTGAAATATACAGCCAGAATTGAAAGATTCAGCCTAACACGGAAAGATACGGCCAAAAAAATTATTCAGCCCAAAATTGTGAATGCAAGAGACACAGGAGAAGATGCAGTGGGAACCGCTTATATTTTTGAATGAATAGGTAAGAAGGTGAGGGAACCATTTTTACTGTGGGAATTTATGCAAAGGGCTTCATAAACAAAAAGTGTGCCACAGGTGTGACAAATCACAACACTTTTCTTTTCATAGCATCCAGATGTTTTAAGAAATTAATTTTTTGTATAGAACATATATTAATTACATGCCACCTCGAATACACTTGTATGTTTATGGAATCTCACAAATGTAATAAAACTGCATAAACATCGTGTTAAATCTGCTTAGGTTGTCCAGAGAAGAGAAAGGGACAGACAGTTGGCATGAATGGTATAGCCTGGTATCCATAGTATCTTACCAATGGATGAATCCCAAGCAGACTTTTGTAGTATTTCTCTCTACTGAGATTAACATTTCAATGATATCTTGGGAACTGTTTGTGTTGATGTAAGTGACCAAAGAGCATTATACAGCTCTGGAAAAACTTGAGGCCACTGCATCTTTTTCATTCTTTTCCAAATAAGTTCAGTGTGAGGAACAGAAGCATTCAATTTGCAGTGGTGTCTTGATTTTAGCCCTTCTGTTCCTCACTCAAAACCTTCCTTTCCAACTTTTTTGGAAAGGAAAGTAAAAGGTGCAGTGGTCTCTTAATATCTTCCAGAGGTGTATGTTGTTTTCTGGGCGCAAATAAAAGAAAATTATCATGAAAGGCTATTTTACAATATATCTATATTGCATTATAGATAGTTTTGTCAAGAGATCATACATTCAACATACACAATTTTGAACTGATTATTATTGTGACATATTTGTTCTCCAAACTTTAATTTTTTTATTTATTTATGGAACTCAACATTTTTGGTTGGGGGTGGTGATTGATGTTGCTACTCATGACCTCAGTATTTCTGGTGTGCTAGATATGGCCATACGTGTAACTAATGAGAAGCACTCCAATATCGTTTTTTTCCACTATGTGCTCCCATCCCTAAGCAAACTGTTTTGCAATATTTCATAGTACTGCTCATTTCAGGCGACATGACACGTGACGAAATAGAAAATTATAGATAATAGAATGACTGAAATTAAGATAATAGAACGACTGAAATGTGTTCATCGACTGTAGGCAAAGCTGAAGTGCTATAATCCAGTCAATTTAGTTGTAATGCCACCATTTTTTGCCATCTGGGATCATGTCATACACAATACTGACTGGAGATACAGTTTTAACCGATTAATGGGTTAATGAACTAAAACGAATCCTCAATTCAATCAGCTTTTAGTAACAACCAACCACTCCAAACTGACACCAGTACCCTTCAGAATGTTTCGAGGCAGACTGGAGAAAAACTGCTTCACGCCTCAACAGCAACTGAAAGATAAATTCTGGAGCAGGGGAGAAGTGATGGAGGGAGGGAATGAGAAAGAGAGGGATGTCTCCAAGAGATACTGTAGCTGCAGTTGACAGGTAGACAGAGATAAGAAATGCTCCTGTTATCTTTCCTCCAGAGCAGGTTAGAGTTTCACATAAGTATATTGATGGAGGAGGAGAGGGAAGGAGAGAGGGTATTTTTTCACGTGTGTTCATTTTGATTTAAATGTTTATTATTTTAAAGATAGAGAACGGATAGTTCATTATCTTCATGGTATAGTACTGTGTTTACCGAAAGGCTGTAGAACTATTCTGATTTGGCAATTTTACAAATATTACTGCCTGACAAAAATGACATCTTTACTTACATTGCGAATATTGAGAAGAAAAGAGGGGAAAGGGTTTATGAGAGACAGAAGGAGAACAGGAGAGAGAGCAATGTGGGCAGACAAGATGGAATATAGGGGGAAAGGGAGAGAGAAAGGAAGAGATGGATAGAGGAAAAGAGTTAGAGTAAGAAAGAGGTACAGAGGGAGCAACTGATAAGGGAAAAACTCCAGTGGGTACTAAGGATTTTAAATTAAATCCCTAAAACGAATGATTAAGAAAGATATAAATAAGAGTTCGGACATTTGTTAATTAAAAAAAAAACAGCTTAAATACTTACATGAGTCAAAACCAAAGTGGTTGTGAAGCAATCAACATATTCACGCCGAGGTAGTGGTGTGGCTAAAGAAGCAGAAAGAGTGACATGATCATGTGGAAATGGCAAATCTCTAATTTCACAAGAAAGCCTGTGTCTACTTACTAAAAGGCAGCATTTGATATTGGATCTGGACACATTCTGCATTCCATTAACACCAGTGTTAACAGTGTTTTACAGCTCTGCTAGTGGTGGAACTGAGATTGGTATAAACAACACCGGAGAACAGCTTAGCCCCCTAAAATTGACACTGAAGCTCATTACACCGCCTCACTTCGTGCTCCAATGTCAAAGCACTGTTGCGTGTGATTCTCAGTGGCCTAAATTGGAGCCAGGTCAACCTTTAAGGTGGGAAATAATTGGCTAGAGATTTGTGGACTCAATAGTTTGGTATTGTTTGGAGGAAGTTATGTTGCATCCCAAATGAAACCCTTTTACCTGTATAGAGCAATGCTTTTTAACAGAACCTCATTGACGCTGGTCATAATATTGTCCCAGTCCCACAGTGTACAGGGAGAATGGTGCCATTAGGGACAAATTATAGATAGCACTGAACACAGCTGAAAGCGTGTTGTGTTGATATTTCAAAGGTTAGAAACATTCCAATGAGAGAAGTACATGTTTTAGGTAGAAGGCAAATTTGCATTACTTCATCAAGTGATTGACTCAAACAACATCATGCCATAAGTCAAATGTTGCCATATTCTTGCCATAACTATCTTGCTGGCATGTCTTGCTCCAGGGCATTTGCACCAAGCCCTTCTGCTTGTCTACACTGCATGGCAAACTAGGACCAGAGTCAGATCAAGGCGTGAGGCACATTCAATTACGACCGTGGTTATCTTTTGCAGACAACAGATCTAGCCCGAGGGAGTCACTGAAGCATGATCAGACAAAGAAATCCTGGTTAAGATGCCAAACCCCCTCCCCAGGCAACGCTTGACCAAAATTCTTTACTCCAGGGGGCTCCCAGCCACGTGCCTGGCTGCAGCACAGCTTAGGCTTGAACCCAGTCAGAGATGGGAATTTTCACACAATGAGATAGAGCCTCAGACAGCTGTGACACCTTGGAGCATTAAGCGCATAACCTTTGAAATTATTATGCAAGAGCACATTTTTATCTGCTCTCTCTTCACATTCTATCGTTGTTGACCTGTCTCTGCCACTCCAGTGGTGATATAGTTGTGTCTTTTCAATCACTTTGGAAACATTTCTCTATCCTAACACCAATCAAAATGCCTCTAGCCTCATCTTCAATCTCTACCTAAAGTGCCCAATCATCCCCTCCTGTGTCCAGACCCCCTGTGCCGCTCCAGACACAATACGAACAGACCTAGATTGAAAGCTAGGATTCTTCCCTCAGTCATTGGTTATCCCACACACTGATAGAACAACTGTCCTTACCATATGGAAAAAAATATGTCTAGCACCATGGTTAATTAGGACTCAGCTGCTCTCCACATTCATTGTGTAACAGTAACCCCATAGAACCCCGTAACACAGAGGCATCCCTCAGGGCTGTGTGCTATTCCCATTTCTGTTCAGCCCATTCACCAGAGAGCCAGGGAATAGTACTGATATCTGACAGGATTGATGACACGACTGCAGTGGGAAATATGTTGACACTGGGTCTTTTTAATGGAATCTTCATTCCTAAATGTAAAACCCTTGGGTTATTGGTCAGAGCTAGTGCACAAGTATGTAATGAAGCAGGGTCCCATTTGGGGGGCTTTACAGGTGGGGCCAGAGTGCCTCTTTTTGGTGTGAAGTATAACATGTTCTTTTATGTGACGGAAGGCTGAGAAAAAGGACAGGAGGGTTTGTGCAGGAACTGGATTATACTACATGTATTTAGGGAGCCATTTTGACCATGTCTAGGGCCTTCTGTCTAGGGTATGAATGTGTCCAGAGTCCGTGGTCATTGGTTGTCTTTGTTGCATACTTTCCCCAGCTTCTGACAACACTAAGCACCTGGAATAGCTTGCTCGAAACTTGGTTTGTCCTCTTTCAGTTGTTTGTAATTGGCATTATGATATTACATTCCATTTATTTACATTCTCTTTTAACCAAATCAACTAACAGTTGTGTGCACACATTTGACATTTTAGTAATTTGACTGACCATTTGGTCCAGTGTGACCTGCAGGTGTGTGTGCGCATTTATTTCCGACCTCGACCCCAGTGGGAATCGAACCCACAACCTCCGACATTGCCAGAACTTATCCTGTCATTAAATGTGCCATGCTGCACTGAAAAAAAAGGACCTCTGTATAACAAGACAGCAAGTACAGTATACTAAAGGTGTGTCCTAAAATGGATTTGAGTCCCCACGTTGGTCTCCATGTACTGGACAACCAACTTTTACGATCCCATGGCATGACTAGACACATGGTTCTATTAGTCAGTTCTAAACAGGAAATTGCCCCAGAGTGTCCTTCAGACTGGATTGTAGCTGAGGTAATGCCATCAACAGTATGATTTTGTATGGTTTTATGGTAGCGTGGCTAGTAAATGAACATATTTTCAAAACATTTGCATTTAAGTCATTTGCCATAGCCTGTTAACCAGAGCGACCTACTGTAGTGAGCGTATACATTTTAATACTGGGTCCCCTGGGGAATTGAACCATCCACCCTGGCATTGCAAGCACCAACTACTACCAACTGAACTGTACAGAACATTATACTCTACTTCAGCACACACATCAGCAACTGAATCATAAGCAACTTAACGTTACGTGGATAAAGGTCTCCCTGTGACATTCAGGAAAGGAATTAACATGTCAATCATTATACCCAGAACTGATTTAATCACTAAAGGCACTGAACGGTGGATTATCTAATAACATTTAATTATTCCAGCTCTGCCATGGGTACTGTGCAGAGAATTGTGTACATGCCAAGTGACACCACGCAAACAAGGGCACACAGCATTAAGGAATAGGGTGCCATTTGGGATATATATGTTCTTCTTGTTACTGGTTGGCTGCTACACCTGGTTTCATTGTTGTGCATGATTGTATTTGTCCCGCGGTCACAGCTCACCTGTGGGGTCAATCCATTCACACAACTGGTCTGTGGTGGTCATAACATTTCCAGTTATGGACCTGGACATTGTGGGGTAGCAGTGTGTGAGGGCATTCAAAGCCAACCTCTCACACTGGCAGTTTCGTGTGTCACGGTCACAGCCAATTTGAATTGTGCAGAGTTAATTTATTCATGGGACTAGCGTTCGGTTCAGGCCTTCTTATCATTAGTGTGGTTTAACTTTCAGGTCCAGGAACGTGTGACTGTGACACCAATGCAACACAAAGATTAATCCTTTTGATTGCACACCTCTTCTGAATACGATGGCGGAACCTCTGTAACAGACACAGGTGGCAACTGTTTATTTGCAAGGGAATGACTCTAGGGAGGTTGATGTGGTTGATAGGCTAGCATTGCCAGGGCTATTGGTTTCATTCCCATGTTGTGTCAGTATGAAAATGTATGCACTCACTCTGGACTAACAGCACCTGACCTAAATGAGGCAAACTGCATCAAAATGATTTAATCAGAATAAGAGTCCTAACATATTTTCTAAAAGGTGATGCTATTATAAAAGTATCAGATGAAAAGTAATATATTTTCGATAACTGAGCTCTGGCTACGTTTGCCATCGTTTTCTAACACCTCCCATCATTCTTTCATATATGTCACTTCCTGTCATCCCAATGCAGGGGCTAATGACACACTTATTAGTGAGCATGGTTATCTCTGGTTCATGCCAGTCATATGACAGATCCAATGGTGCTGATTGGCTCAGATAATATTTCCATTTAGACATCTTATCTGCTGGACCAGAGTTCGTTTTCATGAGTGACAGGAGATGGCAGGAGACTTGAGGTGTTTTAATTTAGCAAATTGCAAGAGACTTTAATTTGACTTTTAATTACAAAATGTTTAATTTGCAATATATTTGGTTAATTTAAATCAGTTAGGAATTACATCACGCTATCTAGTGACAGGACTATATAGAGACATAACACCCCGCCATCTAGTGGCAGAACCATATGGAGACATAACATCACACCATCTAGTGGCAGATCCATATGGAGTCATAACACCACGCCAACTAGTGGCAGAACCATATGGAGACATATAACACTACGCCATCTAGTGGCAGAACCATATGGAGACCTATAACACTATGCCATCTAGTGGATGAACCATATGGAGACATATGACACCACACCATCTAGTGGAAGAACCATATGGAGACATAACACCACACCATCTAGTGGCAGAACCATATGGAGACCTATAACACCACACCATCTAGTGGAAGAACCATATGGAGACATAACACCACACCATCTAGTGGCTGAACCATATGGAGACATATAACACTCCGCCATCTAGTGGCAGAACCCTTTGGAGACATAACACCCCGCAATCTAGTGGCAGAACCATATGGAGACATATAACACTCCGCAATCTAGTGGAAGAACCATATGGAGACATAACACCACACCATTTAGTGGCAGAACCATATGGAGACATATAACACTACACCATCTAGTGGCAGAACCCTTTGAAGACATAACACCCCGCCATCTAGTGACAGAACCATATGGAGACATAACACCACACCATCTAGTGGCAGAACCATATGGAGACATATAACACTCCGCAATCTAGTGGCAGAACCCTTTGGAGACATAACACCCCGCCATCTAGTGGCAGAACCATATGGAGACATATAACAGTCCGCCATCTAGTGGCAGAACCATATGAAAGCATAACCTTTTAGGACTAAAAGGTGTCACATCCTTTTGCGATGGCGCACCCAAATCGTGAGGCCATGATTTCACCCAGTGACAACTTTTCAATGAGGACCCACCTATTATCAAGTAATAAAAAATAGAAGCAGGATTTAAGTTTACTGTACTTTGACAGCTGAAGCAGACAGAACTCTTACAAATTAGTTTACTGTATTTAGACAGTTGAAGCAGACAGACAGCTCTTGGATGTTACTTTGCTTTAGTTAGACAGTTGAAGCAGACAGAGCTTTTGGATGTTTGTTAACTGTATTGAGGCAGTAAACTTGGCAGAGCTACTGTCCATTCCCCTGCTACTAAATACTAGATTGCAGCAAAATGTAACTTTGGATTTTATATTGGATTGTTCATTGGATTGCTTGTGTATTGCTCATGGATTGTTCATGGATTGCTGATTGGATTGCTCATTGGATTGTTCATTAGATTGCTCATTGGATTGCGCATTGGATTGCTCATTGTGATTTCATAATGATCCAAAAAACCTAGCGGGAATCAGCATTTAGTTGAAAGAGTAACAAAGCATAGTTTCCACCCCTGTTTCTATTAAAAGCTGACAGATGGGCCAGGAGAAATGTAACAGACTGATGCACAGACTGGCCAACCATGATACCAAAATATAGTTTGAAATTAAAAAAATGTTTTAGGCTGTAACGTATTTGGTTAAATTTACATTTACAAGCTGATATTTTGGGTTCTGATTGGATATAGCGTACACTTCCTTTGGCTGTCATTAATTTCAATTCTCTGCTGCCAATGACTGGAACGAACTGAAACAGGCTTCAACTTTACATTTTCATCACACCTCACTCCTTCAGAAATTAATTAACAACTCTCTATCTGATTGATGTACCGGCTGAATCATCAAACCTTTCTGTGTTCTGCTGTATACAGAGCATATGGGAAGTATTCGGACCCTTTCACTTTCTCAACTCTTGGTTGTGTTATAGACTTCATTTATAATTGAATACATTGTTTTTGTCATCTGTACACAATACCCCATAATGACAAAGAATACATCTTTTTTTAGCAATGCAGTCACCTCCAAAAGTATAGGAACGGCAAGGCAAATTCCTTTGTTTTTGATGGTCACTGAAGACATTTGGGTTTTAGATCAAAAGATGAGTATGAGACGAATAAGTAAGAGTTCAGAATTTCAGCTTTCATTTCCTGGTATTCACATCTGGATGGGTTAAACAACTCACTACAGACCACCCTTTGTTTGAACCCACCCATTTTTCAAGTGAGCAAAAGTAATGGAACAAATAATCTTAAAGTAAATAGGTTCTATTTTATTAGGGATAAAACTACCTTCCTGACCAAGACACTGTGTTGGTCCACAATGATGTATCCCATTGTGCTCCTGGGAACATCCAATGCTTTTGCATTTTCTTCATAACTTTCCCAAAAAAACTATGCCTCTTTACAATTTATTGGAGGTCAACAGAGTTCCTTGGACTTCATTGCTTGGTTTCTGAGGGCACTGTAGTATAATTTCATGTTCACTGTCTATTCTCTTGCATATAGTGTTTATTAGTATCTATATATTGTATATTATTGATTGATTCTGTGGTTTTTCCTGTCCTCTTTCAGTCGTCTGCATTTGACCAGGTCATCATTGAAAATAAGAAATAATTCTCAGGGTGTAACACCGACCAACAAGCCTTTCCACCCCAGTGCACCTCTGCCATTCTGCCACGTTGCCAACTTTCGTGAACCCACCAACTACGAGACCGCATTTTCCTAAATCTGTCATTACAATTATTGCACGGATCTTATCCTGCATTTGGGTGCACTGGTCTGCCTTGTGTCACTCTTACCTAGTTAAACAACCATGTTGGTGCTTATTTAACTGTTATTTCACCAGTTTCACCAACATTTAACTGTTAAGTCAAGTGAGAAGCACTTTGTTTTTCATTGGTGATATGGCCAAAAGAAGTCAAATGCAACACGGCATAAAGTATCCCAATCTTGGTCCTGAGGACCCAAGGGGGCGCATGTTTTCATTTTTGCACTAGAACTCACACACCTGACTCAAATGTTGCCCTACCATGCACACACTTGATTGACATTATAAACACATCATCAAGCCTTTATTTTGAATCTGTGTGAGTGCTAGGGCAAAAACTAAGATATGGTTGGGGTCCCCGGGACCAGGATTGGGAAACACTGCAATAGACTGTCACCCAGCTTGAGAACTAACTGGGGTGTCATTTTTGTAAGGCAATACTTCTATCAGTGAATACATATAATTAATTTATGTGTCCAACAATTGATTCAGCCTCTCCAGATTGTCCCTTTAAATCATAGCACTAAAAATATAATTGACAGTTTCTTGTTTTATGCCACAACAACAAACAGAGACCACTACTTTTTATGGCTGAGCAGACAGCTGAGAGAACATCCTTCTACTGCCACACGGGACAAGCCACTCCATCTCTGCGCCACCGCCATTAGAATGAGAACACTCATCGCTGTCAACTCTGTTTCCTATGTCCTTATTTCCTCAATTCCTCTTGTAGCACTCAATAAGTCTTGCGAGGACAAGGAAACAACGACGTAGGAAGCAAGCATATATGCTCTCCTTATAGTATCGTATCAAATGCCGTCACCCCTGTTCTCCAATTATCCATGGAGGAACTTCACATTTTAATATGTCAGATTACAGGAAACAAATGCATCGTATTCTCTGCAGAGCCCCACTGGACATGGTCAAAAGCTGTGCCCTGTGTGTGTGTGTTTTTCCCCCTCCAATTGGACAGTCACCTTGAGACGACAAAACGATGCTCAATTTGAGCGCTCATTCGGGCGTCTTCTATTCCATGCGGTTGGCCAGCTTGACTCCTGAACTCCTGTAAGCGTCGCAAGCGTATTTTAAGGGCAGTTCTGCCGGTCTGTCTGGGACGGTAAAGTACGTAGACGGAAGGTCAGTGTAGAAACGGCGGTAGGTCCAGACAGACATATTAGAGGCACCTTACTGTCATCCTCTCCCCTTTACCTCAGGGATGTTCGGAGGCTACGCTTGAAGCGGTAAGCCACTCACTAGCAGGGCAAGAATGTTCTCTCCACGCCGCATCCAGAAACCATCCTTTATTTGTGGACATCATGCAGCTCCATTGTTATGTGTTCCCTGGTACAGCGCACACACCCATGTACTCAACTCTATACGGTACACCTCTATGGCGACAGCTTATTAGTCATGGTAGATTGGTAATCAGAATGAATTACCGACGTCTAACACTGCACCACTTGTTGTCTGGCTGTCCCCTTCTGTGTTATTGCAACGGGTCCACATTACTTCCTATAGTAAGTCAGGAAGCTATTTTTGTTGTGTAACAGTCGGTACATGGGAACGAAAATAAACAGGCAAAGGTTTGATGAACGACTGTAATTTTGAAACCCATTTGTATATACCGTTACAGAGAAATGTCGACTTATGGTTACTAACTACGCCAAACCTCTTTAGTTTATAAATTCCTTAACTTTATTTGCAAATAGCTTTATTGGCATCTTGATCTGAAACAAAACGGAGCAGGCTTGTAAGTTGCTGTCACTTTACATGAGTCCCTGAATGAGTATTGCTTCAGCTTCAATCAAAATGAGATTGACAGAGTCTGTATACCAAATGGACCCCTGATCCCTACATAGCACACTACTTCTGTCCAGAGGCATGTGCAGGCCTTGGTCAAAAGGAATGTACCATAGAGAGTAAAGGGAGCCATTTGGCATTTGGACACTATCTTTATATTACTAGTAAAACAGATGTAAGGAAGTGTGCAGATGAACAAATATTATTTTATCACTATGCATTCTTGGCCAATGACAGTTTGTAATTTACAATGAAGCCCACAACACATGAATACTATAGAGATAATCTTAATTAAATCATCTTAAACCTATATAAAACATTTTTATTTGTTTGTGACATAGATCAATCTTGCGTTGTCTTTATTTCTTAAACTTTTCATTAAACTTGCATAATAAACATGCAACGAAACATATTTAATTTTTCTGAGATAGTTTTTTGTAGAACGTGTATATAAAGAGTGATTTATGTTGCTGGTTTGCATAAGAGCAGTACCAAAATAAAATAAAAATCAAACAGCTTAAAGAACACATGGTGATAGAATGGTATCCCACCTCCTCATTGTCCTGAGGGCCACATTATTCTTCTCTCTCCCTCTTCCACCCCCCTCTCCCCCCTCTAGCCCGTCTCCCCCCACAGCATCCCACCCTCCCTCCGTCCACTCTCTCCGCCTCCACCCTCTGCCTCTCCTTCCACCCACCCTCTATTTGGATACATCATCCTTCCTGTTGTCTCCAACACACGCACACACGCACGCACGCACGCACACACCCCCCTGTCCACGCTCCCCCGTGCACACACACACACAAAGACCCGTCGTTGTGTCATAATAAATATTAGCCCCGCGTAGCAGTTCCCACATCACATGGTACGCCGGTGTGGTGATGATGTAGTCTCCAAACATTCTTCTTTCCTCCAGCTTGCATAGCTCAGCTCTGTCCCGCCCCGGCTTGGTAAGGCACTGTCTCCTCCTCCTCCTCCTCCTTCTCCTCCTGCTCCTCCCCATCACCCCTTTGTCCATCTCACCGTCCATCCCTCCATCTGTCCATCCCTTCAGGTCTTCCATCCCTCCGTCACTCTGTCTGTCCATGGCCTCTGAAATGCTGTAGCACTGAAGGTGTCGGTTCCACCGGTCGAGCACTGAGACCTCAACATCACCCAGACGTAGGGTAAGCTACTGCCTTTTTACTCTGTCGTGTATTCCCAGGAGAAACACTAATTTCCCACAGCCGTCCCCTTCACATTCCCAACGCTGTTTTGGTTTTAGTTTTTCAAACCGATGGGATTCGTTTTTCCCCTCTACTTTTTAACCAGCCTCTGTCTTCCCAGTCCTTTCTCCGTTCTAATTGGTTTTTGCTCGTTATCGGTGTGAATTATTAAAGCAAATGTTTAGGTGAAGCGTTGAGTCCTCAAAGTCCTCGTGTCAAAACACAGCCTTTGTGCTTCAAACGCACACAGGACAGAGACATTATACAGAGTAATATCATCGTTATATATGTACAGAGTCTGAAAAGCATTCCAAACAAAGTGGGCGAGCTGAGGGGGATGAACCAGCCTTTCATATGAATCAGTAAGAAAGAAGAAGTCAAGTCTCTGACTGTGGATCACATCAATGGATCAGTTGATCAGAAATCAGTCGGACTGATCAGTTCATTAATTGATCAGTTGAGCTGGTCTTCATATTGTTTTCGAAAACAGTCTCCAGCAGGGAAGAATTCCCAGCAGCGCTCCTGGTACATCTTCCATACATACGACTCCTGTACATGAGGAAGAGCAAGACAAAGGCCGTGTGACTAAAAGAATGGGTCAGTGCGTCAACCTTTCCAGTAGAGTCAAAGGTCTGGCTTCTCAGCTCACTAAAAAGTAACTCCACTAAAGCGCAAAATCTCTCCCAATTCAAATGGCCTTGACACAAAGCAGATAGAAAATCATGTTTACTGTTTGGTTACTACAGCCAAGAGAAACACAATGTAATTGACCAAGGCGTAATAGCATTCTAAAATAAATGGAATGCAAGCTTGGCCTTTGGTGAATTTAGGCTAAAGGTACTGTGTAATGAAAGCACTGTCACGCACAAATGTTGCCTACAGGATTTGTCGGGAGGTACCTTTTCCTTTTTTTTCATTATGTGTTCTGTTTTCTTTCTGTTCAAATTTTCTGTAGTAATTTCCCAGGGCTCAAATCATTGTCTTTTAAACAAACACTAACAAGTTGAGAGAGAAGCTGTACAGTTGGACAATAGGTCCTGTGTTTTTCTTCTTTCATGCAGAGTGATTCGTTAAACTATGTGTATGTGGTGCTCTACATAGAGAATACATAGGGACTGTAGTTGTGGTCCAAAATATAGCACTAGATAGGGTCTACATAAGGGATAGGGAGGCATTTGGGATGGAACCATCTTACCTGGCCTGTGTGCTCCGTTTCGTCTTTGTTAATGAGGTACATCACAAAAAAGCTGCAACACACAAAACACAAGAGTACCTTGAAATTGCTGTCATTTCAGTCGACCAGGACACAGAGATGCTGTATCAGTGAGGAATGTACCAAAGAAAGGGGTTCTGGTGGGGAGGGGGAACTCAACATTCTGCTCCACATTCCCTTTGTAACACTTTCAATTCATCTATATTCATTTTACGGGGATATGGAAAATTAATACTTAGAAAGAGGAAGAAAACAGGGACGCCCTCTCTCCACTCTCCCTTTCAGTTTGACAGATGCAATTAAGACAAGAATAAAGAACGAAAACGTGTGAGAATGCGATTGGACGGGGTGTGTTGGGGTGGGGGGTGAGGTGTCACAGCAGGTAGGAACATCTGTCTTTTGAATTTTCCGGGCTCCAGGCTTGTTGCTTTGCCCTGCGATGTCCAAGACTCCTCCTCACACGACAAAATACAGACCCTGGACAGTGACTGAAGACGACAAGGTGACAGGTTGATGTTACTCACAGATAATTGGCTAAGTTGTGCTCCTGAAGGGTGTGTGTTTCAAAGCCATGAGGCACTGTGTCAAAGTAGTCATTTCCAATTCCGCAGATGAAGCATTTGGTCTGCAAGAGAAAGACGAGTCAGTGTCTGATGCTGTAGGCTGAACCAACACCACAGCATATCACATCACACAGGTCAAGCCTCAACACCAATGGCATTTCAATGTAAACCAGTGTTTCACTTTTAAAAGCCCATACTAATACACTGGAACACTTTTGTGGCATCCAAATGGAGACTGATGTTATCTGTGTCTGTGACTTCCAGTGCTTTTTGATGGCAGCTCAGTGTTGCCGGGCAGCAGACATGAGGTGTCCCTATGCAGAAATGACCATTTGTTTTCCCTGAGTCTTAATTAGTTCGGCTGTTGACGGACCAAGTGGCCAGTGGCAAAGTGCTTTAAGTCAGCCCTGAAGGACGCTGTATCTATTGTGGAGATTCTCCTTAAGAGGCAAGGCAATCATTGTGAATTTAACAAAATGAAAGTGGGAAGAAAATAATTAAACCCTAGACTGGCTAACAGGAATGTTGGCCAATTACAAATGAACGGAATGCACGCTAACCAACTTGAAAACTGTAGCACACGCACAGACCATGGACCAGAATTCAAGCCGTTTTCAGTTAGCTGGGTTTGCCACAGGCTCCTAGAGTCCTGTAAGAGCATCACTGAAGAGGCATAACACTGCCTCCCCATTGGCTGCTCAGGAAAGCTGGACAGCCAGTGACCTTGCACAGTCTCTCAGGGATAACTGTCACTCAGGTAAATGAACTTTGTGCTGATGGGCCATACTTGACGCTGTCTGTTGCAATCTCACGGATTAGCCAGGCAACGAAAGAGTCCTAAGGTCGGGTAACCTTCTCACAGACCAGCCAGTCAACCAGACAGGATTTGTGAGGTCAGACAGTCTGCTCACAGATCAGACAACCATCAGCCAGGCTTCCTGAGGCCATCTGACCTTCTCACTAGTCAACCAGCCAGGCTTCCTGAGCTACGTTTAGAGGGCAGAACGGGGTCAAAGACAATGTAAGCTACCACTGTTTGAGCTGATCGAACACTGAGCAGCCCAAAACACAAACATTGCTATGGATACTTGCACAAGCATAAAACTGCAGGGAGGAACAGGAGTGATTTATATTGGGACATAAGGGAAAAGTACTTGGGTCAGTGTGGCGGGAGATGGACTTCAGCATCAACTTCTAGCATCAACGACAAGTGTCATCCTCTCGTGTCATCTTCTACTGTCCAACTCCAACATCCACCTGTAGTGTCATCCTCTACTCTCCAACTCCAACATCCACCTCTCGTGTCATCCTCTACTGTCCAAATCCAACATCCACCTGTAGTGTCATACTCTACTCTCCAACTCCAGCATCCACCTGTAGTGTCATCCTCTCGTGTCATCCTCTAATGTCCAACTCCAACATCCACCTGTAGTGTCATCTTCTAGTGTCATCCTCTAGTGTCAAGCTCCAACATCCACCTCTAGTTCCATCCTCTAGTGCCATCCTCTAGTGTCCAGCTCCAACATCCACCTCTAGCGTCATCCTCTAGCGTCATCCTCTAGCGTCCACTTCTATTGTCATCCTCGACTGTCCAACTTCAACATCCACCTGTAGTGTCATTCTCTACTGGCCAGCTCCAACATCCATCTCTAGTGTCATCCTACAACATCCACCTCTAGTGTCATCTTCTAGTGTCATCCTCTGTCATCCCCTTGCGTCATCCTCTAACGTCCACCCTTAGCATCATCCTCTAGTGACCCCCTCGAGTGTCATCCTCCAACATCTACCTCTATTGTCATCCTCTGGTAATGGTAGGTAGATCTTTAATGTCTTATCTACTGTTAAAAAAAATTGAATAGTGAAAATAATTGGGGTAAAACATTGCAGTGAACCTTGTCTTCTTTAAAGTGTTGACAGACTATCTAATTATATTTCCTCAAGAGAATAACTTGTATTGCCAGACTTATTGATTCTGTCAGTGTGTGAATATTGCAGTGTTTTAAAATGACGTGCTCGAGCAGTTTCATCCCCAATTGATGTCATGCTGGCACACAGTCTGCTCCGGACACACACACACTGCTCTGAGTCTGCTCCAAACACACAGGACACACACACACACATACACACACAGTTCTGGAATTCGTACCTCCATATCCTCTTTCACTTGCTCCTGTTGGTCTCTCAGTTCACCAAATGCATCAATTATCAGACCTGATGAAGAGATGGAGCAGGACGATGGAGTTTTTTGTTTGCATGTCAGAGTCATCCTAATTGTTTTTCTATGGGGAACCCTGCATGTTCATTGAGGTATTTCATTGAGGATGTCAAGCCCAAAAATAATTCCAGAGATAGCTAAGGAGACTTGTAGCACTTTTGCTTGTTCTTCATATACCATTAACAACCCTTATCTGAATGATTTAAATTAATGCATTGATCAATCACTTTATCCATCAGCAGTTGTCACAAAGAGTGAACCCCCCTCACCCTGGATGATAGCCAGCAAGATGACGATGACAAAGAAGAAGAAGGTGATATCGAAGATGATCCTGTAGATCTCGTACTCATCACCTGCCGGATCCTCGATCTGGTCACCAATGCCTCCTCCTGCCCGCACGCCCACATACATGTGAAACATGTAACACTGAAGTGGGAAGTGGGGAGCAACAGGAATGGATGAGGGAGGAAGAGAGTCCGGGGAAGGATAAAAGGAAGAGAGATACGTTAGAGACAGAGCGGACATCATTTGGTGGAAAGTAGGCAGTACTTCCTGGCTGCCTGTGAAAAATGAAACAATGTGAGAGTCGTCTGTTTTATCTGGGATTATTTGAAAACCCATAAAACATTGAATAGGGTCCATATTTGCTAGATAAAATACCACAGCATGCAAAAATCATCTGCCAAAATGTGGCATGCTGAGATAAGAAAAGGACAACCAGTGAAGAACAGACACCAAAGTAAATAGAAACTAGGGCTATATTTATCTATTTTCCTTTGTAATTTGAACTTCTACTTTTTGCACACCACAGGAGCTCTTCCACATACACAAGCTGGCCTGACAGGCTCTAAAGCAGAAATTATCATTATGTGAGTAACAGAAATGTATTGTGTGTTTAAAATGAACTGTTAATAATATTAACTGTGCAGAAGATATCGTTCTTTGACCTGCTTCGGCCACGTTAACAGGTGTCTCACATGGCTACAACTGAAAAGGACAGACATAGTTCTCAGTCACGTTTCATGTTTCAAACATCCATAACGGTATTTTTACAGCCAACACACAGTTCAAGACCTTAAGATATGACACATGAAGACATCCCCACTGAGTTACAATCTGAGTCAGACCAGACAGTTCATTATCTTCGCGTAGCAGAGGGAGAGAGACGAATAAAGAGACATGAAGAGAATGATGAACAGTCCCGTGAGGTGCTACCTGGAGGTATCAGATAAAGGAAACAATTGTGTTTGGCACAATCCCCTAGCAACAGAACGTCAATGAAAGTGTGTGAGAAGTGTGTCAGTCAGCATTGAACTGAAAAATAGGCCCCCTTTGATGTCACCTTGGGGAGGGGGGGTGGAGGTCCTTATTGAGTCTCTCCCCCAAAATCCCACATTAATTCCGTTTAACTCCCAAAAGGAACTCTATTCCCCCGGCAGTCCAGTACTTTTGACCAAAGCACTCAGGGCGTTGGATAGGACGCGGACTGTCATGTGTTATTTATGAGTGACACTAACAAACACGTGAAAAATTGTAAAATCCTTCCAACACATTTACCAGTACTTCCATATCACTGTACAAGCCTTGCATCTCCATAAAAGAGCCCCCATCCAGCCGGCCACCGGCATGTCACTGAGAAGGATTTATCCCCACAACACAAAGCCAGCGGCCCCCATCCCATCCCCAAACTAATCCTCAGCGTGTGTCCAAAACGGTGCCCTACCAACTAGCGGACTGCTTCTGACCGGTACCTTGCGTGCCCTGGGCCGAGGGAACTATGTAGGGGACAGGGTGCGGTTTAGGATGTAGCCCCTGTCACCTTCTCGAGAAGAGAAAAGGTTTGTGCTTGTCTTTCAAACCCCCTTTCAGACCCAGAGTGGGTGTCCTTAATAGGAAGTAGGAGCAGAAAATGGTGTAATGGAATGTCAGGGGTGGGTGGCTTTGAGAGGATTAAGGGAGAGAGACACAGAGCATGATGATGCTGCCGCCCGTATCCTGTTTGTCTGTCTGTCTCGCCTCCTGTCTATCTCTGTCTTTGTCTGTCACTAACTGTCTGTCTGACAGCCTAGAGTATTACCGAAACGGAACAGCTTCAAATGGAAACCAACAAAACTTTATTTACTTCAACCTTGATCAGTTACTAATATACAATTTTATGTTGTTGTGTTTATTCATCATTTATAGCCATAGATGTCACAAGATATATTACCTCTCTCTAAAAGTGAGCCCTAGAGACGACAGCAGAGCTGAAAGCAATCTCACCAGACTCTGTTCTGGTATTGGGGACATTATACAACGTACCGCTTTGAGATCTGAAGACTGTAAAATCCTTCATTACGTGAAGTAAGTAAGGGGTTTAAATACAGTTGCCCTAATGGTACTTTACAGATAGAAATATACAGAACTAATGTGTCACATTGAAGTTCTGCTTTTGTGTTTGGAACACAAGGAGTCCCCCAGGGTTAGCCACTGACCTACATTCATTAGTCCTAGACTAGGCTCAATCTCTGTATGCAAAACCGACCCAAAACCAGAATTAATCTTGACTTATGACACCACAAACCTAAAGCGGTGTATACTGTACCAGTCACCAATCCAAAGTTTGGAAACACCCGTTCTAGTTTCCTACCTTTTGACTGGTACTGTGTGTGGGTTTGTGTGTGTGTATTTATAGATAGAGACGACAGCATAGATATTAAGCATTGTTCCCATGTTTTATTATCTACGGTTGACACAGTCATTGCTTATGACATTGTTTTGCGAGGCCTTTATCGACAGGAGCAACCAGAGGAGATAGGTGAAGAGGAACCGCGGAGGTGAAGGGAGGTGGGTATTGAACCCCGATATCCGGTGTGGGGCCAGGTGTGCCAGGAGTTAGAACACTGGAGCAGGGCGACAACCTGATGCTGCCTACACTGCAGCACAGCTCGTTAACTCTAAACCGCTCTGCTCGTTAAACCAGAATAACTGAAGCGTTGTGCTATGACAACTGAAATCCTATTATCTATGTAGTGGATTGCAAGTGACATAGGCCAATATGACTCTAGTCAGGAGCAGAGCACTATGCAGGGCTGTGACAGAGGCCTGTTGTGACAAAGCCCAGGCATTAATCCTCTATTTCTTACAGCTAGGGCTCATTAGACCTGGCCGAGCCAATCAGCAGGCTTCATTCTAAGCCCCCCCCCCCTTACTGTGGAAATTAGCAGCAGCATCCCAGCAACTACTGATTAATTAGCCTTCAGCCTAACAAGTCTAACGAGCCACATTTATCACAACTCTGCCTGCATCTGAAGAGCAATCAAGATTGCACAGGATGATAAAGAAACTCTGATACAATTGTCTTGTTGATCTAGCAACAGAATTGTTGACTTCCATGTCTCATTAATCACGTGACAAAGCCCCAAATCGAGGATTGGAAACTGTGGCTTTCATGTTAGGTCACCCATTGGCCAGCTGACCTCCGATCAGAATAAAATAAGGACATTTTTCCACAGCATATTTAATTTCAGTGATCTGAAAAGCCCAATGAATCCTAAATCAACACATCAACTTTGTACCAACATTCGCCGATTAATTGTACTTTTGACCAATAACATCAAATCTTTTGTCATTAGATCCTCTTCTAATGACAAATGAATCCTCTTCTAATGACAAGAATTAATCAGATTGAGTGGTCAGATCGTGTCAACAGTGGACACTCACCTGCGACTTCTAAAGATTACTACGCTCTGTTCTTGGTCAAAGGTTGTTCTAACTTTCTCATTAATACCGGTAGAAATATGTCAAATGCTAGCTTTTATTTTTATCCTGATAATACAGTGTATTTATTATTTTGCAGCCATGCAGAATGAGGCAACTGAAGAACTTCGGTAAGACTGTTGTCCGGGCAACGCCTTTTATCTAAAAACAATGGAACCTATGATGGAGTGCCTGGCTTTCATGATGCGTTTCTGCTACTTTCATCCGTGTAATTGATCATGCCAATACCTTTTACATGCGTGACTATGTGGTGTCATTACACCTGCTGGACACTGTGTGTTTCTTAGGAAGCCTTGGGGTTTCTTAAGAAGACTTCGGCAGTCATTGTACCCTCTAGATAGCTCTTTTTAGATTAAATCATTGGTACATTTTTATTCAGAAGGCCATTTTAAGACAGCTCCCATTTTACTGGAGCAACTACATTAAAAAACAAATGAAAACTATTGCCTGCGCTCACATGACAGCGTTTGGTTGAGTGTGCCCAAGGCCCCTACAGAGCTGGGGAAAAGGGCTTTCCAGCTCTCTGCCCCTTTGGCTTGGAATGAGCTTCAAAGGGTCCTGGAACTACAGGAGCTTGTCTCTTTAAATTAGTTTTGGTCTAGGGTAAGCACTGCCGAGAAGAACGAAGTGGGGGTGCTGACAATGTTTTGATCGCTTTTCGCACAACATTTCCCCAAACCATTTTCCTGCTCAATGTGTAAATGGATGTTTTTAAATTGTAGTGCTTTGTTTGGGAATTACATAGAAAATTTTGCCTGCAGCTATTTTGGCTATTTTCCCTTTTGCTATTTTAAAAGGAGTGTCAGTCTCAGTATTACTCAACCTGTTCAAATAGATAAAAAAATCAAGCTGCATTCCTGGTGACGTATGTACAAGGCCTTTGTGAAAGGTGTACCAGTGGTATGCCTGGGTCAATGCAGCTCTAAGGCCTACAGGACCAGATGGAAATACATACTGTCAGCATGTCATCACATTTCATGTCCGGTGACTCTCCATCTTCGCTCTTGTTGTAGAACTTCCTGAAGAAGTTGAACGCCACCACGGTGTAGAGATACACAACCACAGCCAGTAAACCCACTGTCAGGACCAGCTGAGAGAGAGAGGGAAAACCAAGGGGGAGAGAAAGGAGAAAGACAGAGAGTTTTACGACTTCTTGGGGACATTAACTTTGCACACGCTCATCTGCAGTTGCTTTGAAATTAAAACAATTGAAGTGAGTTCAGTGATGCGTCTGGTTTACAAGACCAGGTCTTCAATATCACACTCCCTTTTTTCAGATTCTACTGATCCCCATATCCGTATTGTTCCAGGCTGCAGTCCGAACAGACAAAAGCCACATGGAATCGGTTATGCTATTTCCTACATATTCATAGGTGGTTTGAAATAAGATTCAAACCTGATTTCGGGCAATGAACAGTCAAATCACTTGGGTACATTACACTGTTATTTGGCATCCTGTTGCTAGCTAGCAACTCCATTGACAGTTCGGCAAGAACATGTGGTGGCTTATAGTTTGTTCAGTAATGTGCTTTTAAAATAGTTATCTAAATATCCTTTGGAGGCTTTTAACGTCTACGAAGTTATTGGATAACTTTCATGTTTGGCACTGTTCTTATCTTACCTTTCTACTAACTTCTAAGAACACATTAGCACCCGCTACAGTCGTTACTATGACAACCGGCGTTTCTATGACAACCAGCGTTTCTATGACAACCATGTCAGCGGTGTTGTCTGAGCACATGGTTTGGTCACTAACTAGCAGTTGACTCTTAGTATTCCCCTAACGAGAACAGAGATTGTCCGGTCACAGTACCTGTTTGCCGTTGTGCGTGACAGAGGACAGGATTGTGCGGAGAGTTTTGAAGCCCATGGCGATGTCAAGGAGATGAGCGGCAAAGAAGAAGTTGTTATAATGACCCAGGATGGACATTGTCATGTACCACGCCAGGTACAGAAACGACTGCAAAAGAGGAAAGGGAAGATTTTTCACTGTAAAAAAATAAGGACTAATTAAAGGAAAACATAAATGGATTGTGCAGAAATACAATGCCTTACTGATAAAAGTAAGGATAAACATATTTTTTTATTTACATTATCGGTGAAGACCACTCCTAGTTTCCATATCTGGTACTTGACATCAATTGAGTTTAACCTGTAAAAGTAAGATGAGAAGTGAAGATAAACACAGCGGTGCATATTTTCTTCATCCATGGGGCCCCCTGCTAATACCCTGTTCAGTGATTAGTCATTACTGCCATCTTCTGACAGAAACCAAGAATATTAAAGCAGTTCATAGTTACAAAACTCACACTATCTTAGGGCTTTAATAATGGAAATCTTCCTTCTTTCACAGTCGCTAACACATTTTATAAGTTAGTTTCCCCTGTATCATCTCAGTTTAATGCTTGGGCTCTATAGGGTCCAACAGGCACTGACAGCGACATCCTTTCTCTTTCGTTACACCCTTCTACCCCTGTCATCTCTTACATCCCTCTTTCTATCCATTCACCTGTATCTATTATATCACTTCCCCATCCCCAACAGAGCCACACATATCTTCTAGCACATCCCTACTAGCCCCTCCCAGTTCTTGTAGAACATCTCCACTAGCCCCTCCCAGTTCTTATTGGCCATCCCTACTAGCTCAACCCACTTCTTGTAGCCCGTCCTCATTAGCCCCTCCCAGTTTCTGTAGGCCATCCCTACTAGCCCCACCCAGCTCTTGTACCCAATCCCCATTAGCCACTACCCGTTCTTGTTGCACATCCCCACTGGCCTGTGCCAGTTTGTATAGAAAATCCCCAACAGCCCTTTCCAATTTGTGTTGCCTTTTGCAGACTTACACTGCTGCTAAGGAGCTATCTTTCTTGGGTTTCTTCTTCTCGTGGGCATCACTGAAATCCAAAGCAGCCTTGTCCATCCCCAGCAGCTCACTGATTCGGTCATGGCCATAGAACTCACCGTACTTATCCATAACCTTCAGAAGGGTCCAGGAGAACACAGGGTTCTGAACACATTCTAGTTTGGCTTGAAACAGGGTCTAAGTATTATGTAAATATCTTCTGAACAGATTCTAAACTCATCCTAAACTGGTCCTAAACATATTGTAAATGAGTTCTTAACCAGTTCTAAATTCATAAAACTCAAGGTCTAAAATAATGGAGAGGAATTTGCCTTGAAGTCCAGATTTGAGTTTGAGGGTTCTAATGTTCTAAGTAGACAGGCTCAAAACAGACTATAAATATAAAAACATTCTAAACCAACCTTACTGTAGAAGCTTATGTAGTGCAGCCAATGGTATCCCAGGTAGATTTGCTATCAGCTTTACAGGAGCAATCAGATATATACTTGGGCAAATGAAAACAATTTCTCTAAGATATGAAAATTAATCTTCACCTACCTTTCTCTTCACAAATTTATCCCAATAGTTGTTTGGAAATGACCTGAAAACCAAGTACATTAATAAACCATTTAAAGATACAACATGATCAGCCTACGCAAACTGGATTATCCAGTAAAACACAAAAGCTAACATTTGCTGTATTAATGAATTCCACTATATGATTAACATGCAGAGTGCAATGTGAGCCAGGGCCATCTGTATAAGGGGCGTTCTGAGTCACAGCTCCATCGCGGTACGGCCAGCGTGATCGTTACGTTTGACATTTAAACATTTACAGGCCAATTATCTCTGCCTGTGACCCCGACGACCCTAATCATCCCGTGATAGCTCTGTTTTTATAGATAGCTGCTTCCGTTCCAAATGGGACACTATTCCCTTCATGGTACACGTGGCAACACTGTACCGTACACTGCGCCCTACTTCTGGCCCTGGTCAGAAGAAGTGTGCTACATGTGACATAGTGTGGTGAGCAGTGAGCCTACCCAGTGTTGATCACCAGCCTGTCCCACTGGCCTTTGATGTCATCCTCAGAAGGCTGCTCTGTGATGTAGAGACCGTCAAACTCCAGCTTCCTCGCCACCTCCTTCTCGCGCTTAAAGATCACCAGCGGGACCTGGTGGGCGATGTGATCAGAGGGATTATCCTACAAGCCCTCTGACTAGCGTGTTTGGGAGATTTTATCAGTCACTGTACGGGGCCGGTCAACATTCTCTCAGAACGCCATATAATTACGTTATGAAGCACGTTAGCAGTGGATGTTAGATATCAACCACATCTGGTCGGCTACACTCCCGTGTGCTGTCGTGGACTTACAACGAAACTAGACCAGAGATGTAGTGAGAGTGTACCCTCAAAGCGCCGTCAAAATGTGTTTTTAGGGGTGCTGACCTGGAAACGTGTGGAGATGAACAACTCCAAACGTCAGAGAAACAATAGCAGAGGTTCTCGACAGCAACATACCACAGCCATAAATCAGGGCTGCCCTGCTCTTTCACTCTGTCTACTGTGATGCGGTAGCCAATAGAAAGCCTACCTTGAGACAGTAGTAGCCAATGATGCAGCAGAAGGAGATGACTGTGTGCAGGATGGCCAGGATGCGTAGCGTGGGCTCCATGTATCCCGTGCTCTCCTCCAGGACAAAGTTAACGAACACAGGGCCCTGCTCGGGATCTTGGGGCCCCTGGGCATCACTGCTCTCCATGAGTGGGTCCCACCGCAAGCTACTGCCTGACTGGGGGCTACGTGCTTTGTCATGGACAACCGCCGAGGAAGAAGACACCTGGGGAATGGTGCTCACTATAACTAACTGTTCTTCAGGCATTTTGTTACACTTAAAATAGAGAGAGAATGAGGCCTCACATTCTTTATAAATAAATATATAAAACATTTATTGTTTGTCTGTGTGGTGGAATAATATTATTATCCTGCAGCAGGTTGTTTTAACCTTACAGTAAGACAGCTATGTAGGTTGTTATAAAATTACAGTAAGGCAGCTCATCAGGTTGCTATAACCTCACAGTAAGGCAGCTCATCAGGTTGTTATAACCTCACAGTAAGGCAGCTCATCAGGTTGCTATAACCTCACAGTAAGACAGCTCATCAGGTTGTGATTACCTTGTAGAAGAGGAGGATAAAGTTGATTGCAAATGCCACAAACAATGCCAGCATTCTCATGTTGTAGAAGTTCCGAGCAAAGTAATTCTAGAACAGAAAATACATATATCAGAAATGTGCTCAGAAGGGTGTCTAAGGTATGTAGGTTGCCTTCAGAAAGTATATAGACCCCTTCATCCACTACACATGTTTTGTGTTATTGGTCAAATTTTTTTGCCATTAATTTAGACACATTGCCCCATAATAACAAAGTGACAATTTCTTCCTGATCCAGGGAGCACAGAACCTCTGACTGGGGCAGATTCGTCTGCACACATAGACCCAAATCACAGAGCCAAGACAATGCCAGAGAGGCTTCGGCACAAGCCAAGCCTGTGAATGTCCTTGAGCGGTCCAGCCAAAGATCAGACATTTGTGGAGAAACCTGAAGATCACAGTTCAGACAACCTTCACCAAATTTGAGAGCTTGAGAGGATCTATAAGGAAATATGGAAACTGCCCAAATCCAAGCGTGGAAAAACGGTGAAGTCATATTACGAAAGACTCAGAAAGACTGAGACTGCTAAAGGTGTTTCTACAAAGAACTGAATAAAGGTCTGACTCCTTATGAACATCAGACATTTCAGCATTTGCTTTGTTATTATGAGTTACTGGGTATAGATTGATGTTAAAAAGATTTCACAATGATGTCTATAACACTAAATGTGGAGAAACTAAAGGGGAAACTATTAAATTAATAGCGCTGAAGTTAGCATTTCACAATAAGTCTGAACACCCATTGTTTATGAAAAATGGGACTCAACATTGGATTTGATATATACAGAATATGCAAATGTCAAAGGTTGTTGTGTTGTAGACAGCCTCCTACCAGCAGCTGTGTGTGTGTGTGTGTGTGTGTGTGTGTGTGAGAGTGTTTCATCATACCAACAGCTTCCTTTGGTAGGCAATGATCTTCTTCCAGAAGGCAGACTCCTGCATGTCAGGCTCATCTGTCTTGGAGGTGTGGTGATGTCTCACTTTAGGTTTGGGCTTTTCCTCTTTCTTTTCCAGCTTTCTCTTCTCCTTCTCCTTTCTCTTTAAGTCCTCCTCCTTTCTCCTCTCCTCCTGCTGCTTCTCCCCATCCTCTCCTCTGAAGATGCAATCCGCAAACATTCTTTTCAATTGCAATAATATTAGGCATACATTTTACAGTCCAGTCATTTCACACTCATCCAGAGAGACCTTGTTGGGAACTGACATGCTGTAGTCCCACTATGTTCTATTCACAAACACACAGCGGGAGTAACAGAGCAACCTTAACATACTCTGCTTTCTCTGGCTCCGACACGCTTTCCTTCATCTCCTCGGCCCCTTCCTCCAGGTCCTCCAAGGAGCTCTTAGCCTGAGACGACAGAGAAGCACCACATCACAGATGTCAGGAAGCTCCCGGGGACCGAGCGAGACGCTTATCGACACGGAGCAGAAACACTCAATCATGTAAATGTGAAGATAATGTGTCGGACCACAGGGGCGGGGCTCAAACAGCACCCTTCTCCCGCCACTTTAGAACCGAGCCATTCTGGAACTGGGAGAAAGTAGTGTGCTGTGTAGGAAACAGGGTGCCATTTATGATTCAGAGAATCAAGGGGGGGTGGCACTCCAGAGACACTAATGTCTTTTTCCCGCTGAAAGCTATGGACCGAGGGGGAGTTACAGAGCTGTGGCATTTAGCTGGTTAGAAACAAATGGCCCAGTGCAGTAAGCCCCCTATTTTGTGGCTCTTTGTTAAAAGCTCTCACAGAGAGCGAAAGCACGAATCCAAACACAGGCAGATAAAGTGACAACGCTGTAATTTCTCCCATTACCTGGTGCCGTCTTCGCAGCTCCAGCGAGGGGGAGGGGACGGGAGAATTCAGCAGATCCGTCAGGATGGCGTTGGGGTTGTGAGCGGTGATCTTGTACTGCCCCCCCTCACCTCTCCTCAGGTCTAATCCAAAGATGTCCGAGAGGACTTCGGTCCCGTCCGCGGGCACCGCTAGGTCAGCCAGGTCCTTCTCGGCAGAGGCTCTTGCCGCCAGGATCTTCTCCCCATCTTCTCCCTCCCCGCGGACCTCGTCCTGCGTCGGATCCGGCATGTTGGCCAGCAGTTCTGACACCTCAGCATGAAACAGCAGATCCAAAATCAATCACATCAAAAGTGACTTTCAGCAACATTATTTACCCCCCCCCCGTGTGAGGTATTTTCGTGCACAATGTAATACATGTGAAACAGGGAGTACAAAATAAATACTTGATAAAATGTGGTTTTATGATGTACTGTCTCTATAAAAACAGTCCAGAGTCTCACACTGTATGTCCTTGGGTGGTCTCCCAACACACACACACACACACCAATTACACCCTTCAGCTATTACTGCTGCTCTCTGTTCTAAAGCTTTCCCCGCTTTAGTGTCCTCTCTCAACAAAGCCTGAAATTCCCTTACATACGGGCCCACTGTACCGTTACAAACATTTTGGGTCGTGATTCAGGTCGCGCTTCTTAGTTTCCGTTGTTGCACCGAAACATAAGCGCTTACCTTCATGGTTTTGGCTCCCTCCACAAGGCTGCCTCCGAGGAACGTGTTGTACATGATCCGGCAGAACCCTCGAGAGACATTAAATGTAATGTGGAACAGGCCCATGATGACCGACCAATAGAAAGTCACTAATGCCATCACCATGTCCTTCACGGTCATCTTCTTCATCCTCTTCATCTGCTTCTTCAAACTCTTCATGGACAGAACCTGGACAGGAAGTAAGTTGGTAGTCATATTGTTATTCGTCATTATAAAATGCCCATGTGCTAGTTTTATATCCATCCATTTATTTCTCCCTCCCTCCCTCCAATCCCATCCATTCTTTCTTAATTTACATTCATCAGGAACACGACATTGTAGCGCAGTGCCAACAGGGCTGTCCGGACCGTGGTCACAGAGAAGAAGCCCATCTCGGTGCTTTCCTCCTCCGGCTTCTCCTTCTCGCTCTCTTCCTTAACAGTCGACCGCTCCCCGATGTCCGACATCTGCGCGGCCAGCTGCATCTCAAAGATGGTGTCTTCGCAGAAGTTAACAAACAGCTCCATCTTCTCCTTCTCCCCGCCCTCGTTGACAACGTCAAAAATAAACTGCCGCTTGGACTCTTTGACCTGCGGCTTCTCCCACTGAGTGCGGCTGGACTCGCTGATCTCGAAGTAGACCCTCTCGATGCGCTTGGCGCTGCCCATGACCTCGATGCGACCCAGGTAGGGCTGGAAGTAGTTCAACACGCTCTCGGCTAGCTCCAGGAAGGTCTGCAGGCGTGTGTCGTGAGGCATGTGCTCAGACAGGTTGGTCAGCAGCACGGCCACATTGAAACCGATGTCTTTGGCCGGCTCGTGGAACCGCTCCACAAACTCCTCGTAGTCCAGCAGCTCGTTCTCATCGGGTTCGGCGCAGGAGAGCAGGAATTCGGTCTCGGACTGGGTGTAGTGCTTATGACTCTCCATGGCTTTGTGGAAGTCCCTCTTGGAGATGACTCCTTTAGCATCAGGGTCATACTCCTTGACAACACAATAACAAAGGAAAAATATATTAACAGGCGTTACATAGACACTCTGTTAAAGGACTTGAAATGTACATGGAAGCACTTCAAAAGTACAGTACATTACAGTATATTAAAATGTATGTTCAAATTACTTTAAAGGCATCCGAGGATGTCAGGTCTTTGAGTTTGAGGAACATGTCGAAGAACTTGAGGATCATCTCCACGTTGTTGGAAGACTCAACCAACATGTCGACCATCTGTTTGCCGATGGTTCCGTTGACCACGTTGCCCTCCAGCATCGACAGTAGCATCACAACCATGTCCTTCTGCAAGTCCATCAACTCCTTCAGTAGCTCGATCTGGCTCGAGTCCTGAGGCAGGGGCAACAGGATCCGGATAGCAAACTGTCAAAAACCACCGGCACACAAATACAGAGTAGGTTGGAACGAGAACTTACCTGTGACAGCTTCATCTGCATGTGGGCAAAGACATGGAGGAAGCCGACCACCGCGTCCCAAAGGCGGCTGTGTGCTAGACTCTGCTGGTTCCCTGTGCACGGCCCCTACAACAGAACCGGCATGTCTACCTGTTAACAAAACTGAACCAGTCGTATCAAGGGATTGTATGAACAGGACTGATCTCAACACTGTACCTGTATATACTCAGTCAGAGTATTGAAGACCTGTTTTGCTACATTGATAGCCTTGGAGAAGTTGCGCTGTCCTTGTTCATCAATGACATCCTTTCCAGAATAATACCAGTAGAAATCGCTGATGGACTCCTGTGGGAGAAAGCCACACGTCACCCTTTGTCCCTTCGGTTTGCCACTCCGGCACGATGTTGGCAGTAACAGAGGCTAATCTCCTGAAGACAGCATCGACGTGATCTGACCTGAACCCTGAGCAGATAGTCCACGGTGGAGATGATGATGTTCACTGTGGTGTTGTTCCCGGTCTGCGTTCTCAGGTAGTTCTGAAAGTCTTCGAAGGGCATATCGAGATTAACGTTAATGTTTCTGACAACAGTGATTTGTAACCATGATGGCGCTGCATTGATGGATATTAGGGACAACTGAGAAGCACCAGAATGAGGTGTGTTCCCCTGGGTCTCAGTCTGTCCGGACTAAGACTGAATCACACCGTGACTCACCAGAGTTGTGGCCTTCACACAGCAGCTGGAGGAATCGGAACAGGTCACATGTAAATTCATCATCCTGCATCACCTTCTCTCCTGCACATGGTCACCAGACAGACAGACAGGAGAGCAGCAGACAGCATAAACAACATAGCAGAAGAGTTCTGATCTGTATGAACTATTGATCTGTCTGAGGGTTGCATTTTGGTCCAGGTGCAGTACACCTGAACGATCTGACGCGCACGCACACACACACACACACGCACACGCACACGCACACGCACACAGATACACACAGACACAATACACCTGAACCAACTGACACACACACACAGACAGACACAATACACCTGAACCAACTGACACACACACACACACACACACACACACACACACACAGACACACACACAGACACACACACAGACACAATACACCTGAACCACCCGACACACAGACAAAATACACCTGACACACATACACACACGATACACCTCAACAACCTGACACACACATACACATCCACAGAAACGATACACCCTGAGCCACCTGACACACACACACACACACACACACACACACACACACACACGGTTTACAAGATTCACCTGGCGAACACATCACATGATTCACAGAATGTGGAATGGGGTGAGAAACGTGGAGGTGATCTGAGGTGGTATCTACGGAAGCAGCATTTTAGACCCAAGTCTAGGGGAAGCCCAGCCGGGACCAGCCATAATAAACAGGGCATGAATAGATTTCTATGGAAGCAACTGACAAAGCCTCAAGCGTTGAGTCTACGCTAAGGCAACTGGAGAAGCCCAAACCTTTGAACCCACAGTACGGATAAGCATGAGCACCATCCCGTTCTCAACTACGGCGACTGGGTTTAAAATGCTGCCTGTGACCGTTTGGTAATGATGTCAATGAGAAAAAACATTAATATGGCGGTCTGCACCTTCCACTGGAATTTTATCAACTCTGACAACACAAAGGTAGCTTGGGACGGATTTCATGGAGAGAGAATACAAACACATTTAAAACAGGCTTGAAAGTGCTTTTGTTATACACTATACAAAGTATTGAGGACACAATCATTAACACACTATTGTAGTTACTGTAGCAACGCTGGTGTGCTTTGGGAAAGTGAATGACCCTTACAGTTGGATGATGATGGCTACTTCACAGCTATCAACCTCACCATGTCCAGAATAAGAGATTGAGAGCATCTGTCATATTGCTATAACAGTACATATATTAGTACTAACATTTTTAGATACAAAAAAAAACTTAGGGCACTTTCAGGCAGGTTTAACACAATGATAAACCAGAAAAGAAGTCTTATGAAATCAGTAATTGATAAACAGAAACCTATATGTTTACTGTAAATATTTCTAAAACGTTTTCATACATTTCATGAATATTGGTAAAAGAAAATAATGGGCCAATAGCTGGTCATCTTCCCCAACTGGTGTAAAGTAACCTCAGTAACTGGTAAACAACAGTTATCTTCCATTTGTATTAAGCTTTTTCTGGTATATCATTCAAACTAATTTGAACATATTTAGAAAAATGAGAGTGAAGCAACAGCAACCACAACAGAAAGACTAATGGAAAATACAACATTGTAAAAAAAAACACACCACAAATAATCTGGGGAAAGGTTAATAAAATAAATCTAAAATATTCACATTAAAAGGAACTCAGGTACAGACACACAAAAAAATACATCAACATCCACTATACCACAGGTGGACCAATCACAATACACAGATTCAAGAGCTGGACCAATCACAGCACACAGAGTAAACAGCTGGACCAATCGGAGGGGAGACGCTTGGTGATTGGGTGATCCCTCCCCAGGCACAGATCAGATCACTGCAGCCAATAAGCCACAAGTTCATAATGCATAACAAACTACAGAGAGGACTCCATTTAGAATCAAAACACATCCAGCCAACTGCCACGACCGCGGACCAGACCAGACCAGCACTTTACTCCAACAAAACAGCTGACTGATCTAACTTCTAGTCAAAGCCAGATAGTGTGCCAACCCTGAGAGGTAGACAGAGAAGAAAAGACAGGCTTGTGGACTATGTCTCTACAGCAGCAATTAGCAAGAAGGGAGAGAGAGACGTAGATATAGAGAAGGGCCCAGACCACAGGAGAGATGGACACTGTCGTGCTACGATACACAGAGGCCTGGCAGCAGGATACAGGGAGGGGTTTCACTCAGGACCTGGACAACTAACAGCTAACAACACAAAGCTAACGAACAAACGACAGGAAAATGGCAGAAGTCATAATTACCACGCTCATGAGTGATGACTGAGGAGGAGGGGAAGACAGTACAGTCAATCAAAAAGAAAAAGGAAAGAAAGAAAACAAAAAGCCAAAAGTCAAACAGATTACAAATAGCTTTCAGTATGTTTTCATATCAGTTGGTTTGTTTGGAATTAGTTTGAAGTAAGACGTATAGTGCAGAAGAAAAAGCAGTCAGGGAAATTAAGGTATTTTGCAGGATTTAGAAAAGGGTATACTGACAAAAATGTTTTTGGTTAATTAATAATAAAAAGAAAAAATATTTAATGAAAGTTGAAATATGTTATGATGCTGAATTTTATTTTGAAATTGGGAAAAAAATGAAAATATAGTGAAATGCATCCATTTCTTGTACTGTATATTCAGAATATATATCCTATTACAGAACATGTATCAGGAAGAAACTGACAAATACAACCCAAGGCCAAGCAGAGTGTAATCAGAAAAAATGGCATGTGGCAATGTATAGTATTAGAGAATATTTTAGATCTGTTTTTTTTTCCGTTGAAAACTTGCAGGTGTGCAGATAGACTCTGCATGTGCGTAGTGACTTTCACATATCATTTTTATTCCTCAATGTACCCTTTTAAAAAACTAAGAAAAAAGTGTGTTCCTACACTGACAGCCTATCTAAATTTCTTATTAATGACCATTACCTTTGATCAGAATTCTTGTTGAGCCAGGTTTAAAATATATTTCTGATTACAATAAAACCCTTTGTTAAGATATAATATGTGACATCCATATACATTTAAAGAGGGAATTAAAAAACTCAAAGACATTTGACCTGTACCGTACAACAGTAAATTAGAAGTGATTATGAACATTGACAACACAGGGACAGGAGTAGGTGTATTTTCAATATAATGCGCATAAACCAACACAACTCATGTTTAGTCAATGTGATGACAAAACAAAAGGACAAAGAAAAAAACCATTATGATTTGACATGGAATTCTTACAAGACATGACTAATTCATCATATACTTAAATAACTATAATCTCAAATATGAAAATACATCTAAAATATGATATATTTACAAACATATATACATATATAAATATACATTTATTTATATATATATACATTATTTATAGTATTAGTATAATAGTATCTGTATGTTTGCCCTCAGATTAAGGTTGTGTTAAGATATCTTCTGTCTATTTTTAAATTTTTAAAAAGATCTTTGGTAAATTCTCAACAGGATTTGTGATTAACTGTCAGAATTTTGTTGCTTTCTGATGATAATAGTCCCACATCCTTTTTG
>JACXGJ010004588.1:0-44383 GCA_016801105.1 Esox niger
CTCGGAGCCTGGTTCCTGTCTAGGTTTCTTCCTAAATTTCGGCTCTCATAGGGAGTTTTTCCTAGCCACTGAAGTTCAACACTACTGTTGTTTGCTCCTTGGGGTTTTAAGGTCGGGTGTTTTGTGAAAGCACTTTGCGACAACTGCTGATGTAAAAAGGGCTTTATAAAATAAATTTGATTGATTGATTGATTGATGAGAACATATCAGTACTGTGGTGAGGTCGGAAGCCTGACTGATATTTGTCTATGAGCTAGAGGTCCCAAAAGTGCGGAGTTTATTGAAGACAACCTTCTCAGTGATCTTGGCTATAAAAAGGAAGATTTGATACAGGTGTATATATAGATGTTCAATTCAGATGCATCCTGTGTGCTCTATTTTAATAAAGGCTTACTAGCAGCTGTTTTAGAGACATTTGGCAAATGCCTGATTGAAGAGCCATTAACTATTTGCTGTAGATCCATTGTTATAGAGTTAAAAGTTTAAAAAAGTCAGATGGCAGTATGTAGAGACAACTTGTTGAAGCTTTAAGATGTGTTGGCTTCTGGCTCTTTTGCAGAATAATAAAGGACCCAAGGCAGGGGGAGAAGCGTTCCTTGTTGTTCACAAAATATAGTACATGTCTGTCTTAGATGTTCAGCCTTCTTTCCATCTCTCTTGGTCTTCTTTGTGCTTCTCAAAATGTATTTGTCCTAAACAGCCCATATATACAAGAACACATTCCCTCCATTTTCTAGCTGTTATCCAATCGTATAAAGGTAATGTATGTCACAACCTCTCTATTCCAAGTCCTAAACTTTGGAATGTATGGGGGATGTGTGGAGTTATTGTTCAACCATATTCATTTGTGCTGTTTCCAAGTACGTACAGAAAGTTACATACATTTGCAAAGCAACATTACTCTGTGTTGTGTCCTTTAGAATTAAAATACACCTAAACAGACAACTTTCTCACAATTCCCCCCAATGACAATAAAATACTACATTTATATGTCATAACAAGAAGTCTGCACAGCATAATGACACTACCCATGTAAAAATAAGAGAAGAAAAAACAGTTTACAAATAATAAATTGAGCTTATTCATCTTACATCCTAGTGACATAAGAGGTACACTTGCGGTTACCTATCTATGCATATTAAAATTAAAGATAGACGGTGGTAGTATTCTTTTCCTTTACGACACAAATTTGGGCTGGCATTTTCTCTGGAATGTCCCGTGGTAACATGTGCCTTACTTGGGGTGTCAGGCACCTGTTGACAGCACACTTGGCAAGTGTGACTAAGATGAAAAGGACCAACACTACAGTCACCGCTGGCATAATCATGTTCAGCAGAGAACCTCCCAACTTACCAAAAATAGATGACAACCATGTAGAAAAACCTAAATCATCAGGACTGTAATTATTGTATTTGGCACCCTCCTCACAGATCTTACCAGCCAAATCAGTCAGTTCTTCAGAGTTATCAGGTATGTAGGTACAACACTCAGTTCCAATGATGGGCAACCATTTCAGCTGACTGCAATTTCAGACTTTCAGAGGTCATATTAGCTAAAGCCTCCAAAGAGCTAGCCATACTAATAACTTCTCTCGCCAACATTGCGGTGCCATAGGGAGGGAATGCAATAGCAAAATACCTTTCAGATTCAGTGATGGCTCGAGTATGTCGTGTTTTAAGAGGAGAATCTGCACTCACATGTCTCACATGTGGAATTACATATCCCAAATAACATGATCCTCGCCATAAGGGTGGGAGCCATGGATAGGCATTTGGACACAAATGAAATAAGTTCAGTTTGGAGCAACCATGCCCGTAGTTATTAGGTTGCCGAAAGTATTAGCATAAAATACAGTTTCAGTACCATTTATTGAGGGTTATATTAGCATACATCAAACACTCCGGAATAGAACTACCATCACAAATTGAGAAGTCTGCTGTTTGGTTGCAATAACTTCGGCCTACAGACACAAAATAGCATGTTGTTCCGTTAGACTTTTGGATTGTTCTCGCTGTATGCACAACCATCCCCTAGGTGGATTAGTAACTACTATATGTGGCGGACGATCCCAAAAATCAGGACTTTTCCTATCAAAGCCTGGCATATAACAATGATACCATGATTTCACAGACACACCTAAAGATGTTACATGATCCTGGATGGAGATACATCCAGATTGTTTAGGTTCCCTCCAGCAGGGGTCAGAAGTATTTGGTCGACGAGAGTGCAAGTAGCTTTCAGTAACACCCCAATTATTGTATATAGAACGGAGTATGAGTACAGATCCAACAACTACTCTGGTTAATCATTCTGGCAAATTGTAGGGAGAGGGCCAAGTAGGTATTAATACCATGATGACCATCCTCGTGTCTATGAACGTCTACGTTTGGGACTAGAGAACCACCACACTGTACCACCAGAAAACACACAGAAATATTTACCATGAACATAGTAATCTATATATCTCAATAGTATAATTATCTACTTTCCTAGTGGCTAACTATTTCCTGATTTGGTTTTCAGTCAAAAACAAATAACAATCACTATTGTTCTAATTAGCACATAATAGTGAAGAATTCTTCTTCCTGTCCGATGGTCAATTCGGTTGGTCTTGACGCTGAATCCGTACGTCACTTTATCTTTGTAGAGTCAAAACAGACCAGGATACAGTTCGTGTTGTCGAAGGGTCTGGTGGAGAATCTGCATAGCCGGCAAAAATAACAAAGAGAGAAAGTGAGAGTATTGGTGTTTCTATGAAAAGGTAGATATTCTGCCTCAATTTTACTAAATGACATGGCAGTGGTTGCATAAAAATGTATCAGATTCTGATCCCTTTCTATGCATCTTCACCCGAGATAGGCCCCCGGTTGCCTATTGCGACCGGTTCTGTAGTCTCAAGGCTCTGCTCTTCGTCGTGTTGTACCACCTTGCAATGAGTAACATCTATCCACCTTGATTTACCCTGCACCTTCACTGCTGATCTAGTGACAAGTAAAACTTGGTAAGGACCTTCCCACTTTGCTCCTAGTGTCTCTGAAAGGTGTTTCTTTATCATTACCCATTGTCCTGGCACTACATCATGTCCCCCCTCGGGGGTTGCTCCCCATGCTTCTTTGACCTGTCTGTCTGCCTCTCCTACTGATTCTGATAGTTGCATACAGTAATTAAGCATAGTATCACTCATGATGTGTATATCTGCTTTTCTCAGGTCTAGTGTGCCTGGTAGTGACAGGTCTGCCTGTGACAACCTCAAATGGACTTAAACCTGTAGTCTTGTGTGTAGCTCTTATACTGCATAAGACAGTAGGCAGCACATCAGGCCACGCTATCCCTTCTTGATGCATTTTAGCCAATCTGCTCTTCACCACCTGGTTTTGACGTTCCACATGACCACTTGATTGAGGATGTTAAGGGCAATGTAGTTGCCAGTCTATGCCCAGGAGGCGAGCTACCTCCTGACACACTTTCCCAGTAAAGTGAGTTCCTTGGTCAGAGTCCAATTGTTCTGGTAATCCCCATCTGGGAATTATTTCACGGATCAGAACTTTCGCTGTGTGCTGTGCTGTCCCTTTCTTGGTAGGATAAGCCTCCACCCATCGTGAGAAACTGTCAACAATTACCAACACGTCTTCAAATCCTTTGCTCTCAGGAAGAGTGATGTAGTCAAGCTGTAAGTGTCTGAAGGGTCCTAGCGGGGCAGGTGCCTGACGTGTCTGCACTTTCACTTTTCCCTTTGTTTCCCATACAGATGTTGCAATTTGCCACAATAGTTTCAGCTTCCTTCCGCATACCAGGGTTCCACCATTTTCCAACGAAACGGTAGATTATTTTGTCAACGCCAACATGTCCCAAAGAGTGTATCTGTGTTATCAGGTACGGGAGGAGTGCGTTTTGTGCTACCCATCTCAGGTTTTATTTCCACACACCTTCTTTGTTGAGTTTGCATCCTGCAGACATCCATTCCCATACTCCATCTTTTGGTGCATTGTTCTGCATTTCTTTGATATGTAGCAGAGTGTCCAATGTATATTTTCTCATGAGTCTGGGTGATAGTGGTGTCCGCTTGGCAGCTCTATCAGCCAGATCATTGCCTTGGTTCTCTTCTGTGAGTATCTTCCCATGTGCTTTTGTTTTCACAATTGCAACTTGAACAGGTAACTGGAGAGCTCCCAGTAGAGCCATTACTTCTGGTCCATTCTCCACGGGAGCCCCCAGTGATGTCGTGAATCCTCTGTTCTTCCAGATTTTCCCAAAATCATGTGTGACACCAAATGCATATCTTGGGTCAGTGTAGATATTTACTGTTTTCCCTTTAGCCTGTTTACATGCTTCTGTCAGAGCCACTAGCTCTGCCACTTGTGCTGATGTTCCTACTGATAAAACACCAGATGCCACTACATCACTTGACGTTTTAACTGCCCATCCCGCCTTCCTCTCTCCCCCCACCACAATGCTGGAACCGTCAGTATAGAAAACAAGTTCAGGATTCACTAGGGGATGGACCTTTGTGAATTAATCACAGAGCTGGTCCAAAACTAACTCACAACAGTCGTGTTCAAGCAATGTGGAATCCGGTGGAAGCATCAAGGTTGCAGGATTAGAGGGTGTACCATGCTGTACGCTGATATTAGGTGCCTCTAAGACTGTGGACCATTTGTTCCAGCGTGCAGCTGTAACTTGTGCAGCTCGGTTCATAGTCAAGAGTGCACAGCATGTGGGCATTTGATGATAAGCTGTTGGTCAAGAACAAGTGGTGATACCAGGGACACCGCAATGTAGGTTGCCTGCATAGCTCTCAGACAAGGACCCCAGCCTAGAGCCACATCATCCAATTTCTTATAGTAATAGCCCACAGGTTTTGGCGATCTACATGGTCTTGTGTCAGAACTGATGTCAAATAGCCATCTTTTTCAGCCACAAAAAGCGTGTATGGCTGTCCTGAGTCAGGAATGCCCAGAGCAGGTACTGACGACAGTGCCATCTTGAGTTTGACAAAAGCATCTTCTGTTCAGTGAGCTGAACAGGATCTTTTGAGTCAGGGTCACCTTTGAGGAGATCATTGAGGGGTTATGCCATTTCAGCAAACGAATCCACCCAACATCTGTTGTAGTTACACATGCCCATGAAAGAACGGACGTCTCTAACGGTAGTGGGTTCCTTTGCAGCTTGGATGGCTGCAGTGCGACTTTGAGTCATTTCCCGCTTCCCCTGTGAGACTAGCTGACCTAGATAGGTGACCTGTGGTTGCATGAGTTGTGCTTTGTCAGGGCTGGCCTTGTGACCTTTTGCATGCAGATGGTCCAGCAGTGTTCTTAGGTCTCGTGCATGTGTCATCTCATCTTCAGACGCCAATAGGATGTTGTCCACATATTGTATGACAACTGAGGACATTTGAGGCAAGTCTTGTAGGTGCTTCCACAACGCCTGATGGTAAATGGAGGGGCTATTGTGTAGACCCTGCGGTAGGCGTGTCCATTGATACTGCTGTCCGTCTATAGTAAAGGCAAGCCACCGTCTGACATCAGGATGTAATGGTTCTGACCAAAAACCATTAGCCATGTCAATCACAGAAAAAACAGTGTTCAGGCGACAATGAGGCGAAAATAGTAGATGTGTCTGCCACCAGTGGGGTGTGTTTGGAAATTGTTTTATTTGCGTTCCTGTAGTCCAGAGTCACACGCCATGCACCTGTTGTTTTTTTTCACTGGCCAAACCGGCTGTTTGACGCAGAATGTGTCTTTTCCACAACACCCATGGTATGTAAATCTCCAATAACTACTTTAGTTGCAGCCATGGCTTCTGATATCTTGACCGTCCTCACCCAAAGCATTAACAACCATATCTTGTAAGAGAATGGATTCACGGTTTGTCAAAACAAACCCAAGGAGTTGCACTCCATTCATAGGATGCAAATGGTAGATGGTATTGTAGCGTTTAATAGCATCCCATGTCTTCATTCCCACTTCACGAGGATGTTTTACATTTTTAGACCATTCATCAAGTTGCTTTGGTTCAGCAAGATTATGATAGGTCATTAAAACCTTCTTTCCCCCTTTGTCTGGTCTCACTAACTTGGACTTCAGAGGTCTGACATTTATTTCACCATCAGCAGAATTGTCGGTTCCCAGATACCTGATGCCTTGGCTGCTTTTTTCATTTCAGCTTGAGGGTACACTGGGGAGGGTGTTATCTTAACTGAGGGAGGAGCCACTATGTCCACTTTTTCTCCCTTCCGCTTGTTCAGTTCCTCCTCCTTTTTCCGCTTCTGTTCAGCCAATGCCCTTACATTTTCTTTTTTCACAGCCTTTTCATGGGTTTCTTTATGAAATGCATCATTCCTTTTCCTAATCTCTGATAATACAATCAACGACCAGCGTGTTTTTTGTAATCCATCAGACATTCTCTGAAGTTTTCCTCATGCTTTCTGTATATCAGAAATATTCCATATACTATCTTTTCCTGGAACAATGGCATATTTTTTCAATATCTCTTGGCAACATTCATCTAATTTCATGCTCTTTATTATGTCATTAGCTAATGATTCAGTCATTTTGTGAATTGTAACAGTCAGGGCTGCAGTCTACTTTCTTTCAAATGTGTTTTTTCCAATTAAGGATGTCATTTTCCTAACTTCACCTTACTTGTACAAGATTATTATTACAATTACTGCACACACGCGTCAACCTGCTATCCGCCTAGCAAGGACTTCTAGATGAATCACGAAGGTTTCTCACTTTTAAAAAGAGTGGCCTGTTAGGTCTTGTAAATCACATGTGATACACTTACTATTCGGTCTAGTAAGCACTTCCCATCAAGGAAGGTTTCACACTACCAATAGTGTACTTGGATACATATCACTCAATTGCATGTACTATCACAACATATAACTTGACCATTGGTTCTTTAAAAGGTGTAGATTCTGACTCACCAACCACTGTCAGAGGATGAGGAAGCCAACTCCCAAATGGGTGTGCACCGTCAGCAATCTTCTCCTCTTGATATGGATGTTGAAGAATTGGATCTCAAAACCCAACCTATCCGGGTCGCAGCTACCAACTGTTGGCTTCTGGCTATTTTGCAGAATAATAAAGGACCCAAGGCAGGGGGAGAAGTGTTCCTTGTTGTTTATTCTTTGTGATTCTCCAAATGTCTTTGTCCTAAACCGCCCATATATACAAGAACACATTCACTCCATTTTCTAGCTGTTATCCAATCGTATAAGGGCAATGTATGTCACAACCTCCCTATTCCAAGTCCTAAACTTTGGAATGGGATGTGTGGAGTTAATGTTCAACCATATTCCTTTGTGCTGTTTCCAAGTACGTACAGAAAGCTACATACATTTGCAAAGCAACATTACTCTGTGTTGTGTCCTTTAGATTTAAAATACACCTAAACAGACAAACTTTCTCACAGATGTCCAACTGTTTCCTCTAGGGATTTTTGATCAATTGTGTTAAATTGTGACAACAACCAATTTGTCTTGGTTATTGTAGTGACGATACAGTGACATTGTTTTTTCACTAAAGAAACATGCTGTCACGCCCCCGCCTCCGCGATTACGCAGAGGCGGGTCCTCGCGTTCCTGAGCCAGTTACCCACCCACTCGTCTCCCAATTACGGACCTGTTCCCAATCCACAATTATGCAGCTTTTCCAAATCGCCCCATCACTAACAGTATTTCCACAGTCCTCTGCCATCCTTTCCCTGACGGATTATGGTCGATAGTCACACGCGCTATTCAGCTATTCACAAGTCTACGTTCTGTTTGGATTTCCCGTGTACCGACACGTTGCCCGTCCCCGACTACTCTGCCTGTACTTCTGCTGCCCGCCCGTGTACCGACCAACTGCCTGTCCCCGACTACTCTGCCAGCAATTGGTCAGTGTCTCTCCCACCTGCATGCGTGTAGATTCCCAGCCCGACTCCGATCCCTCTACCTGCCACTCCCACTCTGCCCTTCCAATCCGTGCTTGGGTCCTCACCCCCATCCCTGACACATGCATATTCATTACATTTCCCAGTGGTCACAAGTTCCGATGCTATCTGCGTTAGGAGGTTTGTAAGGTTGTCAACCATGGCAAATAGAGTGTGGGTATTGTTGAAATACTTGTTGATTATTCCTGAAAAAGTTCTCTGTCTAGCACTGCGTTACTCATAGTTGAAGCTACAAAGGTTTTGTTTATAGCTGTCATAGTGGATTTGAAGTATAGTTTCTGTCCATTTATGTTCCACTTTCTTACATTCTTTTTTCAGAGCATTGGCCGTTATGCTGGTTCTCCATTGTGCTTCCAGTTTGCTCAGTGTTTTCACCTTTTCCAATGCAACACGATCCATGACATTCAATATTTTGTCATTAAAATTATCTAGGTGCACATCAACTGACTGCACTCATTGTAAGAGAGAAAATATGACCACAAACTGAGTATTGGTACTCTCATTAATGTACACAACAGAAACAGAGTTTGCTTGAACATCAGTGATTCCAAAAAGACACAGAAATTATTAGACAGGGCCAAGTCTTGAACCATGACAGAGAAAATGTTGAGACCTTTAGAGTTAACCAGATCTAGAATGTGGCCTCAACTGTGTGTGCGCTTTACATGTTGAGTGAGGGGTCATTGAGCTCCCACGTGGGACAAGGACAACTTCTGGAAGCATTGGGTGATTTTAGTCAGAGGGTCAGGTGAATGGGGGTGGATGCTCTTATGCAAGCCTATGTGCACTGTCATTCATGCTTATCTTATTTGGGAATGGCACTCTAAGAGCGTGACATGTCTTGGCACCAAGCAGCTGGCATCCCATTATGTTTGGATGTACCCCATTAGGTCTATAGCGGGCTTTACAGTTCCAAAAGATATTGAAATTGTCAATAAACTTAATCCCGTGGTTGAGGCATGCAGATGTCAGCCACACATTCACCCATCTTTTTTCAGGATCTCAAAGCCAGTTTTCCCTCGTAGAATGTCAAATATGGGGGGGCGAGGGTGTGGATGGCCTTGAATGCAAACAGGAGCACTTTGAATTGGATTCGGAACAGGACCGGGACCCAGTGGAGCTGTTGGAGCACAGGAGTGATGTGGTGGATGGAGGGGGTTCAAGTTATGACGCAGCGGCTGAATTCTGGACTAATTGAAGTTTATTGAGGGATTTGTGAGTGAGACCGAAGAGTAATAAAACTGAGGTTGTCCTCATTGGCACCAAATCCACTCTACCCAAAACCAACAGTTTTTCTCTCATTATTGATAACTGCACCGTCTCACCCTCCCCCAGAGTTAAGGGTCTGGGTGTCATCCTTCACAGCGCACTATCCTTTCAACCCCATATCAATAACATTACCCAGTCTGCCTACTTCCACCTATGGAACATCAATTGCCTCCGCCCTTCCCTTACCCCCCACACTGCTGCCATCTTTGTCCACAGAGGTAAGATGTAAACCAGTCTAACGGAGTGTGGGTGATGCCGATGGAAGATAGCCTATTGAGGAGGGTGGTGTGACATATGGTATCAAAGGCTGCACTCCGGTCGAGGAGGATGAGGATAGTGAGGAGTCCCGAATCCGCTGCCATAAGGAGGTTGTTAGTGATTTTGACTGTTTCGGTGCTACTGTTTCAGTGCTGTTTCGGTGCTATGGAGAGGGCGAAAACCAGACTGGAACTGTTCATACAGGTTGTTGTGGGATAAGTGAGAATGGAGTTGAGACAACTGTTTTTTCAAGGATTTTTAGATGAATGGTAGATTGTATATAGGATGGAAGTTGTTGATGTTGGATGGGTCGGCACCCGGTTTTTCTTTTTCAAAATTGGAGTGGTGGCAGCAGTTTTGAAGGTTGAAGGCACCGTGCCAGTGGGGAGAAAGGAGTGGATGATAGCAGAGTTGAGGGGGACCAGGGAGGGAAGGCAGGCGTTGACAATTTGTCTAGGGAGGGGATCAAGTTGACAAGTAGGTGGCTTGGATTTCCGGAGTTCTGTGATTTCTGAGATAGTAGGGAGCTGGAAGGAGGAGAATGAGTGTGTGGATGGATTAAAGTCATCTGAGATGCTGAGGCGAGGGATTGATTCAAGATGCTGGTGAATATTCTTATTTTTTTCTGTGAAAAAGGACATAACCGAATTACAGAAGGAGGTTATATACAAGTGAGGGGGGAGAGTCCTGGGGTTGGGTGATATTGTTAAGTAGGGAAAACAGTGACTTGGAGTTTCCTTTGTTGGCAGTGATTATACTGGAGTAGTAGTGTGTTTTGGTGATAGCGATGGAGTCCTTGTAACGTAGAATGTGGTTATTGTACATTTCTTTGTGAATAGTGAGACCAGCTTTTCTTTGGAGTCGTTCAAGTTGCTGACCTTTGGCTTTCATGAGATGAAGATCAGGGGTGAACCAAGGGGTGGAGACGGAAAAAGGGAGATCTGTTTTTAAAAGGTGAAAGAGAATTGAGAATATTATGGAGTCCAGTGTTGTAATGAGAGACCAGATCATCGGGGGGTGGAGAGATTGTGAGTGTCAGGAAGGCAGGAGGAGTTGATATGTGAAGTGAGAGTGGCAGGGTTGATATTCTTTATATTACGAAATGAAATAAGGCATGCAATTTTTGAAATGGAGAGACTGAGTTTCACTGTTAATGAGAGGAGAAAGTGGTCAGTTATGGGGAGTTCATCCGCTGCAAGGTCAGAAGGGTGACACCACAGCAGCAGATTAAGTCCAGAATATGTCCTTTGTATTGTGTGGGAAAAGTGGTATGTTGCTGACATCCAAAACTCTCTAAGCAGGAGGTGAAGTATTTGGTGAGAGGCAGATTGATATTGTCCATGTGGATATTGAAATCTGCCCAGCAGTATTATGTTTGGTGAGAAAGAGGATCAGTGGGTGAGAAAAGCAGCAAAGTCATTTATAAATTCACTATTCGGTTTAGGGGGACAGTAGACAGTAGCGATGATGGTTGGAATGGGACCAGACAACTTGGAAAGAGCAGATTCAAAGGAGCTGGAGACAGGCACAGACACCGGCGAGACTTTCCACTTCTCGTGGTAGATTATCGCGAAACGACCTCCCACGGGGTTGAGAGATGTAAGCAAACCCATTTGGAGTGGATTCGTTGAGTTGAGAAAAGTCGTTGGGCTGTTGCCATGTCTCGGTTAAACAAAGTAAGTCTAGCTTACGATCGGAGATGAAGTCCTGGATGAGATGTCCCTTGCCTGTCAGTGAGCGGATGTTGAGCAGAGTGAAGTTGAGTGAGGTGATGTCACAGCTGGTGGTGGGGCTAGCCGACCGAGCAAGGCGGGCTAACGAGCTGTGGTCAACAGCTTGGTTGGTGGAGCGTGGAGGGCGACAAGAGCTGGACCAGATGGACTTTATTCCTGTTGAACTGTTGTGGTGGAGATTCCGGCGGGACCCTCGGTGGATGTATTTCTGGCGGGTCCGGAATGCCGGAATGAGATGTCCGGGGGAAGGTGGAGAGCCTCCGGCCCAGGTCCAAGCAGGTGCTAGCGCAACCGGAGCAGGTCAATGGCCCAGTAATGCAGCAAACCCGCCACTAGCAGGTGAACAGTCAGCAAAAAGAGCCAGGCACAGACAGCCTACCGGCCCACATCCTGGATCAAGACTTAGACAATTTCAGCAACCAATGAAAACGACAGGTGAAGCTCAGAGCCGGGACAGAACAGGTGGGCTAATAGTGAAAACTCTCACAAACAGTAGTGGAAATATACCAAAGAAGGTAGTTACACTGTCCGATAAAGTGATAGAACTAGAGTGAGTCTGGAAAGTTAAGAAAGTTAAAAAGTTACCGTCGAGCAGCGGCAGCAAGTTGTGCCAGCATTCACTCACACAGCTGAGATGTCACGAGAAATGTTGAGTTAGTAAAGATTCTTCTTACCCTCGTCCTATAAATGTGGAGTTAGTAAAGATTCTTCTTGCCCTCGTCCTATAAATGTGGAGTTAGTAAAGATTCTTCTTACCCTCGTCCTATAAATGTATCAGCCCACTGCATTACTGATTCTTGGGAACTGAAAGATTTGGTTCTACAAAACTAAGAGCTTTGAGGAAGTCAAAAATTACAGACCTCTACATGCTTTGTAAGTAGGAAAACCTGCAAAATCAGCAGTGTATCAAATACTGTATGTGCTTATGCACGCACGTTGGTCATCGTATGCTTGTGGCTGGTGGAGCAGGCTGCGCTTTGAGTTTGATGAGAATTGTTGCTATGCTACACCTGTCTATGCAATTGTATGCTTGGCTTTGACTCGTTAGTGGAAACATTACAGTATAATTAATATTGTTGTGGTGAAATCTGGGACAATTTATGGAGTGAATGTCAGAAACAGGGAAATTTTAGTATTTTACAGATTTTTATCGGGACCCGGGACACCCAGCTTGAAACCAGGACAGTCCGGGGAAACCTGGACATCTAGTCACCTTATATCTTACTGACTTTATAACGCGACGTAACTACATCTGCACTCCTCTCGTGATGTAATTTGGTATAATTACCGCATAAATCATGGAGGTCCACATCTATGTAACTTTTGAAATATTGTTTGATTTCTATGCTGGGGTAATTACTATTTTGAGGAACCCATGAATTTTACATTGTTGAATTCATTCATTAGTTAGACTCTAAAATACTGTAATGTCAGTAAAAGCATGGGGGAATCAAAATAAGTAATTGAAACAAAACTTTATTATGGTTTCAAATTGTATCATACCAAAGTCAGTTATCCCAGGATTGGAGCTTAACTTTCATTCGCATGGCTGTGCAGCAACCCAGAAGCTTGTTATTAGGCTACAAAACGTATAAATGCAGCTGCAAGGCCTCGCTGCTAGCTGCTATTGGACCTGGATCACTGTTTCCCCTTCCATTTTCACTTCACACTGCAATGCTGCTGCTCCTGCTGCTACTGTTATTATAAAGGTTAGGTCTATCAATCTTCTCATCCTGCTGCTGCTCAACAACCTTACTAAAGATTTTTCTCAAAGATGTTTCTTGTTACCTGAGCTAGCTATCTTCCACATCTCATATCTCAGCTTAATGAGCCGACAAGATCACCCCCCAGAGTAACAGATTTGTTTATCATAAAAATGAAACATGGTATCATAAAACAAATAGCAGTTCATTGTCAACATAAAGGAAGAACCAAATTCATAATATTATTTAATTCTGCATTTAATTCTTACAATAATTTTTTCAACCAGAACTTCTTGTGATCCCCTTGTGGTCCTTGCACCCATCCCACCCATTAAAACTCGGCCACTGGGTAATGCATAAATAGAACACGGGGGGGCAAGGATAATGGCATAATAATTATACTTGTTAGGTATGCTGACAAGGACCAAATGGAAAAAATTAAGGATTTGTTTATCAGGTAGCGCAACTGAGTTTTTTTCACATTAGCAAGGTCACCATACTCCCCCCGTTTGAGATACAGCCTTGAAAAGAGGTAGATAATTCCATCTCCTTATAAGGAACATACAGTGGGGAGAACAAGTATTTGATACACTGCTGATTTTGCAGGTTTTCCTACTTACAGAGCATGTAGAGGTCAGCAATGTTTACCATAGGTAAACTTCAGTTGTGAGAGACGGAATCTAAAACAAAAATCCAGAAAATCACATTTTATGATTTTTAAATAATTAATCACCTACCAACTAGTAAGAATTCCGGCTCTCCCAGACCTGTTAATTTTTCTTTACGAAGGCCTCCGGTTCTCCGCTGTGTAAGGACATCAGGGATAAGATTGTAGACCTGCACAAGGCTGGGATGGGCTACAGGACAATAGGCAAGCAGCTTGGTGAGAAGGCAACAACTGTTGGTGCAATTATTAGAAATTGGAAGTTCAAGATGACGGTCAATCTCCCTCGGTCTGGGGCTCCATGCCAGATCTCACCTCGTGGGGCATCAGTGATCATGAGGAAGGTGAGGGATGAGCCCAGAACTACAAGGCAGGATCTGGTCAATGACCTGAAGAGAGCTGGGGCCACAGTCTCAAAAAAAACATTAGTAACACACTACGCGGTCATGGATTAAAATCCTGCAGCGCACGCAAGGTCCCCCTGCTGAAGCCAGTGCATGTCCAGGCTCGTCTGAAGTTTTCCAATGACTGCCTGGATGATCCAGAGGAGGAATGGGAGGTCATGTGGTCTGATGAGACAAAAATAGAGCTTTCTGGTCTAAACTCCACTTGCCGTGTTTGGAGGAAGAAGGATGAGTACAACCTCAAGAACACCATCCTAAACGTGAAGCATGGTGGTGGAAACATCATGCTTTGGGGATGCTTTTCTGCAAAGGGGACAGGACGACTGCACCGTATTGAGGGGAGGATGGATGGGGCCATGTATTGCGAGATCTTGGCCAACAACCTCCTTCCCTCAATAAAAGCATTGATGATGGGTCATAGCTGGGTCTTACATACACTAGAAGCATCTTAAGGTGTATTTCTTAAATTTGAGGAAGAGTGTATTTCTTAAATTCTGTATGGTTTTAATACACACAAATCAGTAATTACTGTCACTACTGATAATGCAATGAATTACCTCAACACAGTAGAAATGTATCTCAGTTTGCTCAACATCCTGTGTTTTGCTTGGACACTTAACCTTGCTGTACAGAAATGACTGAGTACTGGACTGATCGAAACAACACTAACCTGACTTAAACGTATGGCTGTACATTTATTTATGTCATCCACTGACTAATGTCTCCTGGAGGATAAGTAAAAGTTGCTCGATTAAAAAAAAAAAGACAATTTAATCAATGACTGTAACACGCTGGAACAGCACATAAGCAGCACATTAGACTGTTTGCTAATCTAAGAAAATAAAACGGTTGCATCTGGAGTTAACTAATGAATGGATAGTTGTTGATAGTTGTTGAAAATATCTGTGACTCTGAAACCATTCAAATTGGCGCATTATCTTCAGACATATATCCCACAGCTTCAGCTGTATTATCCCTTCAGCATATCCCGATCAATCAAGTTAATAACTTTGCATCACCTGAAATTACTGTAATAAAATAGTCAAAAAAAACTTTTTTTTTGGAGGCTTGTGACAGCGCCGCAATGAGGCCAACATACATGCAACTACATAAGAAGATGCGGCCCTTGGCCCTTTACTACCATACACATTTGGGCACCTTTAAGCCTTTTTATCTCACAGGAATTTGTAAAAAGCAATTTTTTTTGACTGAATAATATTAGGTGAACTGCTGAAAACATAATAATGATAATAAAAATAATAATGAACCAGAACAAACACAATAGGGTTTCACCACTGAACTGCTGAAACCATAAAAATGAACCGGTACGAACACAATAGGGTTTCACCAGTGAACTGCTGAAAACCTAGTAATAAAACCAAGAAAAAAAATAGGGTACTTGTACCTGCGGTACTTGGTCCCTTAAAAAACGTCTGTCTGGCAATTTAATAAATACACCAAAACAGGATTCGGATTAAAGCGCAGAGTGCAATCCTTAAATGAAACGGTACCCAAAGGTACAACGCGGGCAAAGCAGAGCATACACGAGAAACAACGGCCAGGGCAGAAGCACAAGAAGGTATGGATGATGACAGTTCATTCAGGGGTCAATAACAGGTTCCAGAAACAACAGTACAAAGGGACACATCTGTAATCGAAATAAGTATCAGGATACGCAGGTCATGCATGGGAAGAATGAGAGAGAAAAATGACAAAATATGAATAAAATGCTTAGCATGTTTTAACAGCAAAAAATAACTCACAAGGAAACATGGACTGATGACTAAACTAAATAAGCTGCTGATGAGGAGCAGGTTTGCCAGGAGTAGGTGGAGCTAACACAAAAACAGATGCATAAGGAAAAAACTAAATCAGAACTGGGACCGGAATGGAAAAGTTGGGGATGGTTCGGGAAAGCCAAATGTCCAATAGGTTTCTGGGAGGTGTAAAGGGGCCTCTGGCTTACGGAAGTGAACAAGTGAGACGTGTGTCTTTGCGTTAGTCTGTCAATTTTCACGTGAAGAAAAATAAAGCTTCTAACTTTTTTACCATTCTGGAGCAATTAATAGAAAAAAGTATTCACTAAACGAAATACTAAAGATATTTTTTGGCTGTCACCACTAACCAATTCAAAAAAGGAATTACAATTTACTGGGGGGGGGTTCTCTGCATATTTTGCTGTAGATTAAGAAATTGCATACATGTTTTTAGATTATTTTTCAGTTTTTACATGTACATGTCTACCTCAGGAACCTAGTCTAATCAAATCTAATGAATAGCAATGACTTCAATGGATAAATGGGCGATAACGCTATCATGGTTCCCTACCTCAGGGTAGAAAGTGTATATAATCTGAACTCGATGAGCAAGTCAGACACAATTTACAGAGTTTAGTTCACAATGACAAACCAAACATGGCGATTTGACGCCCCGACAGTTGCAGATGCTGCAAGATTTTGATGAGATGGGGTCAGATTGAGGATCATAAATATATCCCGAAATCGACGAGTCAGATGCTGGATCTTCATCTGATTCAGATATTGAACCGCCATTGCCAGTGCCTGAACCTCCACGCATTATCAAAAATTAACCAAGGGCGACCCCAAATGCCATTGGGAGACAGAAGTCTGGAAGAGACTGCACAATTTGGGTAAAATTTTGTGTATCAACGTTATCAATTTTTTTCTTTGAATAGGCTGTAGCATATGTGTTATTCATTCTTTGAAATATTTTGTGTTTATCAAGCAACCATTAGGCGTATGTAGACTATTCATGCGCATATTCGTTGATTATCGCAAATTAGTTGATAATATTTCTTATTTGACCTTGTACATCATCAAAATGAAAGGCAAATCCATTAGTATTTAGTTATCTAATCATTTAAGTGTTGAGTAATTTATATTTGTTACATTTGTAGGGCCTAATAATTGAGTTAAATACTATAGTCATTCTGTGAATATTTTTTTTGTATGATAACACCTTCAATACAAACGCATTATTGTATTTTTCAAATTCATTTACCATTTAAAAACAAACAAAATCGGTAATTAATTATATTTTATATATAGCTTGATGATGACTCAGTAGATGAACTGATGCCCTGGCTGTATGGTGATGCTGCAGAGGAGACTGTCCATGCTAATAGGGATGATTCGTATGCTAATGACGCCAAACAGCATTCGGCTCTGGCGGTGTTAAGGGAAAGGGTGGCTATTTTAAACATATTTTTTTCAACATGTGTTGTTTACTATATGATACCATATTTTATTTGCAAATGGAGTATTCGCAAAAGGGAAGAAAAAAGGACTGTCAATCTCCATCGGTCATTGACCAGGTCCTGCCGTGTAGTTCTGGGCTGATCCCTCACCTTCCTCATGCTCAGTGATGCCCCCCGAGGTGAGATCTGGCATGGATCCCCAGACCGAGGGAGATTGACCGTCATCTTGAACTTCTTCCATTTTCTAATAATTGCACCAATAGTTGTTGCCTTCTCACCAAGCTACTTGCCTATTGTCCTGTAGCCCATCCCAGCCTTGTGCAGTTCTACAATCGTATCCCTGATGTCCTTACACAGCTCCCTGGTCTTGGCCATTGTGGAAAGGTTGGAGTCTGTTTGATTGAGTGTGTGGACAGGTGTCTTTTATACAGGTAACAAGTATAAACTGTTGCGGTTAATACAGGTAATGAGTGGAGAACAGGAGGGCTTCTTAAAGAAAAACTAACAGGTTTGTGAGAGCCAGAATTCTTACTGGTTGGTAGATGATCGAATACTTATGTCATGCAATAAAATGCAAATTAATTATTTAAAAATCAGACAATGTGATTTTCTGGATGTTTGTTTGAGAATCTGTCCCTAACAGTTGAAGTCTACCTATGGAAAAATTACAGACCTCTACATGCGTTGTAAGTAGGAAAACCTATTTGGTTAAGATATAACATATCTATCTTATTCTTTAATGTTGTAAATGTTTTAAGCAATTGGCATTGATGTTCATAAAAACGATTGCTGTCGTTTGCTTTTATTTGCCATGTAAGCAAACATTTTATTTGTTCAAAATCAAATGTCAGGCAAGCTGTTGAACAAATAATCACTGCTAACCGATTGCATGTATTATTTAAAAATGTTGCATCTCCAAACTTTTTTTCTTTCAAATCTTGAATGTGGCGGTGGAGGTGAATATAAAATGTCCCTGAAATAGTTTTCATTCCTATTGCTCAGACAACTACAGGGCAGTTTTTTTTCTAAGATTACTGGAGAACATTGTAGGGACTCCTGACAATGTGACTCCTGACAATGTTCACTATCTTACGGATACTTTGATTTCAACACACACCCTACATCAACAAAAATGTTCACACTAAACCGAACCAATACATTTAACACTAGAACCACCAAGACGGACGTTTTCAGGATTATACATTTGGCCAAACTCATTTATTTAAAGAGAAACCTAGAACCGGCCACATGTCACCACTATAATATACACTCCTAATTTTGCTCAAATCAGCATCTCTACAGGACAGCTATTCCATTCCAGTGTCTGTAAAATTCCAACACAGACACACCTCATTTTCCTTAATGAGGTACTGATTTGGTGTGTACCTGAACCAAATGTAATTTAAAAGAGGAAAACTATTAAAAAAAAACACTGCTGTGTTCGTCATTATCCTCTTGCAATAGAACCGGCTGGATGGTAAAAACAGTGCAAGTAGTACCTCAAAGGTAATTTGAATAAAAAAATTGGAATTCAGCCTGACGAAAAAAGTTTGAGTGAGGATAAGAAGAGTTCACTTCTGGTTTTACTGGCAGAGGGAAACAGTGAGCATCAGGTTGCTTCCATCCTGAAAATTTCAAAGACGGCGTTTAATAAGAACAAGGTAAAGCAAGAGACATTGGGGACAACAAAGCTGCAGACTGGCAGCCAAAATGACTGTCCACTGACCATCAACTCATTTGAATGTCACTCAACAACTGCAGGATGACATCAAGTGGTCTACAAAAAGATTGGCAAACAGCAGCTGGAGTGAAGTGCACGACGATGATGTTTCGAAACAGGCTCCTAGGGGCAGGGCTGAAGTCTGCAAAGCTAGAAAAAAAGCCCTTCATCAATGAGATGCAAAGAAGAACCAGGCTGAAGTTTGCAAAAGATCATGAGGATTGGACCGTAGTACAATGTTCAGCTTTGCCCAACACCTTGTTGTCTAATGGTTAGAAAAGACCTGGAGAGGCCTAGAAGCCACAGTGTCTTGCACCCACTGTGAAATTTGGTGGAGGATCTGTGATGATCTAGGGATGCTTCAGCAAGGCTGACATCGGGCAGATTTGTCCTTGTGAAAGACACATGAATCAAGCCAAGTACAAGGTCATCCTGGAAGAACACCTGCTTCCTTCTGCTCTGACAATGTTCCCCAACTCTGAGGATATTTTTTTCCAGCAGGACGAGCTCCATGCCACACAGCCAAGTCAATCAAGGTGTGGATGGAGGACCACCAGATCAAGACCCTGTCATGGCCAACCCAATCTCCAGACCTGAATCCCATCAAACAAAGCTGAGCTACTTGAAATTTTGTGCCAGCAGTGGCATTAAGTCACCCAACAGCAATGTGACAGACTGGTGAAGAGCATGCTAAGACGCATGGACGCTGTGATAAAAGAATCAGGGTTATTCCACCACATATGGATTTCTGAACTCTTCCTAAGTTCAAACAATGGTATTTTATTGTTGAAAAATTATTAATTTGTTTTCTTTGCATTATTTGAGGTCTGAAAACAATGAATGTTTTTGGTTATTTAGACCAGTTGTTATTTTTGTCAAACAAATACACTAAATGACAATATTTTTATTTGGAATTTGAAGGTAATGTTGTCAGTAGTTTATAGAATTAAAAAAACTACTCAAACACATACGTATGAATTGTAAAGCCAGAGACAGTGATTATTTTGCAGTGGTCTCTTAATTTTTTCCAGAGCTGTATATGCATTTGTAAGGTTATCATTATTTCACTTTTATAACAAATGTTTTTTATTTAAATTAGTCAGCAGAATGCTCTTCACAAGCTTTTTGGGCTGAGCATAATACGCTCCAGGGCTGTCACAATTATTAGATAACTGCCTGTTCACAATGTTTTGAGCTAGATGGCAATAAAAAAAATTTAAAAAAAATATATGATCTTCTTGCACAATATTTTGATTCCAAAATCATGTTTCAAATTTGAATAAGGGATTTTAGACCAATGTTTGAAATGTATCAATAATAGAGACTAACACATTAATTATGTCAACATCCATAGGATGTCTAGCGCAGGCATGCAGAAGCTTGTTTGACATGGTCTGCAGAATGTTATAGGCTCAGATAATTTACTAAAATTAATTTGGTTATTAATTTCAGTATGTTTAAACCTAGTTCAGAATTGTTTTGCAATGCACCGTAATGTAGCCTAATTTCACAACATTATTATTAGACAAATGTTTCAGTTGCTTATTTGTGGCATCAACTCTAATTGACAAAAGGAAAACACCCAAGCATGTGTACTTTGCTAACATTGTATATTTAATATATTTAATATAATATTTTATCATTTCCAACCATATTTCTTAATTAGATCATTTCCATTGCATATTAAACATTGATAAAAGTTTTGGTTTGTTACATGACCAAACACTCTAATATATCACAAAACATTAGGCTATTCAATATGCTTTTAATCAATGTATTTATTTATTTGGCATATTTCCCTCCGGACGTTTTGTTCGTTTTCATCCACTGGACAACTTGGCCTGCACGTGATACTGCCTAAAAGTATGGAATATATGGAACTTAGAGGTACAACATAGGACTGTTATGGATGATGTAATCAGTATAAGAAACATATCTAAAATGTATTCAATGCATTTCTAATGAAGTATAATCAAAGGTAAACAAAGATATATCACTATTTTGTAACAATAAGTACAAGGGCCCTAATGGTTCTATTTTAATATACAGTTTCTACAAGTCTGCGCCACCAGTATTTAACAAGGATTCAACAAGGAACATATCTTGAAGGACTGTGAAACCATGGTGGCGGATGGAAGAGGAAGATCCGCCCATGTATTAGCATAAGGGGATGGCCAGAAAGGTCATGCAAAATAACACTGTATAAATATGTGTTTCTGATGTTGGCTAGACAGTTGTTCCTGCAGGTCAACTCGGCTTTTATGATTGCTCATTAAAAGTCTGTTTGATTCCACAAACTCTTGAGTTATTGCATCTTTTTGGGCAAGAGGAAACATTTTTCCACGACAAAAGCTGTCTAACATAAACCCTGGCCTGGATAGATTACGTACCCCGACTTTTGCGCTTGCTATTAGGCTTACCAATATTAGAAAATATTTTAAGGTTAGCCATACAATTTATTTTAATTTCAAATAGTTTTTTAGGCCATTAACAGCTCTGGAAAACATTTAGAGACCACTGTATCTTTTTCTTTCCTTTCCAAAAAAGGTGAAAAGGAAAGTTTTGAGTGAGGAACAGAAGCATTCAATTTGCAGTGGGCTCATTCTTGAACCCTTCTGTAACTTTTTCATCAAGTGAAAAGACAAGAGAATCGTGGAATGAACCAGAAATAGACGCAATACTGTATAACCATAGTTTAATTGCGGCCCTCAAAATTTATAAATGTAATTGCTCTCAATAGATTCTAACTAAGTCTACGTGAGAAGCACTGTCTACAACCACTATTCCATGGCATTACACATTTCAGTAGTCGCTAGACACCATTGAGCGTTGTGTTAAATTAACGTTTCTTATTAAATTTACCTCCATCATAGCGTCAATGGACTGTATAGCTTTTGCCACTGGCTGTTTTAACAGCTTATTAGCCAGTAATAGTCTTACTACTATCTACTATCTTCGTAGGAATAATCATAAGACTTGAGCAATTGCTAGTGAGTCTGAATATGAACTTTTCCAAGCCAGAAAAAGTCGTAATATAACCATATACTTTTTTAGTTAAGGCTTACTATAACATAGCTATTGTATGTTGTAGCCAGCAAATGTGTTTGTCTATCCTGACCCAAAACACATGCACAGATGCATACTTAAAAAATCCACCAGAAACTGCCACAATAAAGTGTTTTATTTTTACTATAATGTAGATCCTGAAGGTTTTAGGCAGCAAAGTATTCGTCTGTGGTATTATTCATAATGCATACTTTGATTTTGCCTGTGAGGAGATCTGAACACAAGACCTATAGTTTGCAGTTAAACTTCTCTAACCACTAAGCTATATAACAATGGGTTTTCAGTCCCTCACTCACAGACTCAATCAGTAAGACACATTCATTCTTCTTAGCCAGCTCCGCTGACGCGGTCCGTCAAAAACATAGTCCATTCACCTTTCTCTTAAGCAATGGATTATGGCAGGTTCATGTAGCTCTTCTTATGATTTTTCATCAGAATGTTCTTTTTTGATCACCATCCTTGCGTACAGTACACTCACTGCAAACAGCTAGCAAGGCTCAAGCGGGCTCAAACATGAGAAAACAAGATAAGGTTCGTTATTGGATTGCTATTGGCGTATACCTAGGCCTTCTTGAGGGCCTTGAGGTGTCATACAATTGTCCCACCAATTACAAGACAATTTGTGATTGGTGGATTCTACTGTCATTCCAAAATGCTGCTCTAATTGAAGTCAATGTCAGTGATGTGGCCTTATATTCAAAACCTCAGGGCCTAGCCTATGAACATTGGTCACAGCTAGAATATTTCTTCCAAGATGGATATTTTTTTTTCTCTTGGATTTTAACCATACTTTTTCAACACAAACTGAAGAAATTCAAATGGGATGATCATTACAATTACGACAAATTATAATATACAAAAATAAATACAGATTTGTGTCTTTTCTTAAGCCCTCTCTGTGGCCGTAGAGGGCCCTGACATTTTTCCACTGAATTTTATCTGCCAAATGAATACTCAGCATGTGGGGCATTAAACAATCAGTATGTTCTAGACTTCTAAGATGTCAAAATGTTCTGGTGGAATGAGGTGTGAAGATGGATGTTTTATTAGGAAAACCAAACCCCCCAAAAATTTAAGGGTGTGATGATTAAGGTTATATGATAATTTACTGTTTATTAAAATGTTAACGATGACCCCACAAAAAGTGTCATGAGCACTGTCCATTATCAAATAATGTAGTTAGATAAGAAATCGTCAATTGTCAGAGAACATTCACATGGTTATACATTGGCACAGTATGGATGCTGGTGTGTTGATTGGCATTCCTTCATTCTTCTACAGATGTACTTCAACTCCACGTTGACAGACTCCTCTAAGCTCCTGAAGCCAATGCTGGTTTTCTCTTTCATCATGGGTGGTATTATCTGTGGCCTGACCAGAATCATCCAGTTTAAGAATCATGCTGTTGATGTCTACTGTGGTTTCCTTATAGGAGGAGGCATTGCCATCTACCTGGTAAGTTTCTTGAATGAAATTAGAGTTCTTTATCACTTATTCAGTTACTTGTTGATAGGGCTGACAACAGACAAAGTACACACTTTTCAATTTCACTAGTTTGTAAATGAATACTTTACAAACTAGTGAAATTAGTTTCATGTTTCCAATCAGAAAACAACATTTCAATTTTCTTGTTTGGTTCAATTGTATAATCTGACCAGTTTTTTGTGATGGCTTGTTGCTCTGTCTAATAATGTTGTCTAATAATGTTTCACAGTTGCCGCTTTGTCAGTGTGGTTATAAGAATTCTAATGTTTACGATGTTACACAAGGAGGCTGTGTTTTTGGGACTACTCACCTTTAAATTCTGACGTGCTGCACTCTCATTGCAGAGGTGTTGGGTTGACTGCCCTTCTAAGATATGAAAAAGAAAAAAACATTCAAAATTAAAGCTGCGAGCAGCAGGTACTAGTCACGTTGCACATATCCAACATGTCCATATTTGAAAAGAATATGGCATGCATGTTTTGGCAATATTAGTGAAAAGGACATCTGGCCAATAGTTGCATGCGCTGGCCTTTGTTCCTTCATGTTCGTCAACATATGTACCAAGTAAAATTATAACACCATTACGTGTATAAGAGATTTATGCATATACTGTGTGTGGGCAAATTTATTCCCGCACACGTTCATTGATCAAAAGCAGCCATATTTTAAACATACTGGCCTGATTTATATAGCTTTTGAAGACCAGTATAGATGCTAAATACAAAGGTGTGTGAAGATCAGTCATTATGTGCCATAGGAGTTTCTTTTTAAGCATGCAAATAATCACTTTGAAAGAGAAATCAGTGTTTCAATATTTGCTGGTTTAGGACTCAACATACATATCAACATATAGTATCTCACAAAAGTGTGTACACCCCTTACATTTTTGTAAATATTTGATCATATCTTTTCATGTGACACCACTGAAGAAATGACACTTTGCTACAATGTAAAGTAGTGAGTGTACAGCTTATATAACAGCTGTACACTCAGCATACTCTTTGGGTCCTAAACCATTCAGAAATTTATAAACTAAAAGAGCAACTTTGAAGTCTATTCTGTAACTGACTGGAAGCCAATGCAAAGATTTTAGAACCGGAGTGATGTGCTCTGTCCTCTTGGTCTTGGTTAACATTTTAGCAGCTGCATTCTGAATGAGCTGCAGTTGTTTTACAGACTTTTTGGGGAGTCCAATTAAGCAGCCATTACAGTAGTCAACCTTACTATAGATAAATGAATGGATGAGCTTCTCTTGGTCTTTTTGGGCCACCAGGCCTTTGATTCTGGCTATATTTCTTAGATGACAGAGTGCTGCTTTGGTGACTGATTTGATATGACTGTTAGACTCAGACCTCACATTTATCATAGCACCAAGATTACACACTCAATCCCTTGTTTTAAGGGCCCTAGATTCCAGCTCTTTACTAAAACTTGTTCTTTTATTTTTGTTGCCAAACACAATCTCAATAATTGGTTCATCCAGGTATTTATGTACTCTATACAGTGACGGTGTCTATTGAGCTGCTGTCATACGGTTCATTAGCCATATATATTGGAGTATCATCGGCATAGCTGTGGTAGTTGATGTTGTTCTGTAGAATTTGGCCCAGAGGTAGCATACAGAGATTGAACAGAAGCGGTTTAAGAACTGATCCCTGTGGAACTCCTCATGTCATAGCCACCCTATCAGATACATGATTACCAATGGTGACATAACTCCAGCCATCTAGATAAGATCTGAACCAATCAAGGACTGACCCAGAGAGGCCTGCCCTCAGCCTATCTGTTAGTGTTCTAAGATCTACAGTGTCAAATGCTGCACTGAAATCTAATAGAACTACAACTGTTATTTATTCTGAATCAGTATTTAGCCATATAACATTTAAAACTTTAATCAGGGCCATTTCAGTACAATGGTGAGGTTGGAAGGCTGACTGAAATTTGTCTAAGAGACTGCTTGAGGTCACAAAATTGCTGAGTTGATTGAAGACAACCTTCTCAATGACCTTGGCTATAATAGGGAGATTTGATACAGGTCTATAGTTGTTCATTGTAGATGCATCCAATGATCTCTTTTTTTAATAGGGGTTTAATGGCAGCTGTATTTAGAGATGTTGGGATAATGCCTGACTGCAGAGAGCTATTAACTATAGGCTGCAGATCCATTGTCATAGAGTTAATTTTTTTAAGTCTAATGGCAGTGTGTCGAGACAACATTTAAAAGCTTTAAGATGACAAACTGTTTTTTCTAGGGATTTTTTATAAATTGTGATCGTAGTGATGGTACAGTGTCCTTGTTAGACTGTATAGTTCTGATGTTCCGTCTAATACTTAAAAAACGTCACTAAAGAAACATGCTAATTTCTCCACTTACTCCGCTTTTCTACATTCTCTTTTCAGGGCACTTACCATCATGTTGGTTCTCCATGGTGTTTTGTGTTTGCTCATAGTTTCCTTTACCTATACCGGTGCTACACGATCCATGACATTCAATCATTTGGTATTAACATTATCAAGGATTACATCAACTGACTCAGCACTTATAGTTGAAGAGATGGCTTCCTTAAACTGAGTATTGGTACTCTCATTAATGTACCTTTTCTAAACAGAAACAGAGTTTACTGGAACATTCGGGGTGATGAGTGATTAAAAAACAACACAGAAATGATCAGACAGGGCCATGTCTTTAACCATGACAGAGGAAATATCAAGACCTTTTGAAATAACCAAATCTAGAATATGGCCTTGGGTGTGTGTGCGTTCTTTCACATGTTGAGATTAAAAGTGTCAAGTTGTGCAAAAAGTTATATGGCATTATTGTCCGTACTATTATCTATGTGGATGTTAAAACCTCCTGTAATAATAAACAAGTTATAATCAACTGATGTAACAGAAAGTAATTCAGCAAAATCATCAATAAAATATGCAGAATATCATGGAGGTCTATAAATGGTTAAAAACTAAATTTTGGGGGTACCCATCAATGTAAAACAGAGGTATTCAAAATAAATAAAAGTACCTAGTGTATTTTCTTTGCACTGGAATGTATTTTTGAAAAGGGCAGCCACTTGTGTCCTACAATTTACACTTATTCATATAGCCAATTCTTTCAGGTGCTGTCTTGTTAAGAATAGTAGCACTATAATATTCAATTAGCCACGTTTCAATGAGAGACGTAAAATCTAGGTTGTAGGATATTATAATGTAATTTACCAAGAATTATTTGTTGTCGAGAGATCTGATATTAAGAAAAGCCATCTTAATAGATAAAATAGGGACTGGACCAGTAGGTTGACGTGTTACAGTTAACAGATTAGACAAGTTAACTTGGGCACGATTCCTTCTATTGCTATTTTCACTATGGCAGGGACCCGAAGCCCATCAACGAGTATATTCTGTGCTCCGTGGAAATAAAGGACAATGTTTTTAACTATGTGGCAGTTTTCTAAGCAATTGGTTTAAACGGGGGGAAGAGTGGGACATAAAGAAAGAAATTGCTCCCTGATTGGTGAGTGTGGTGGGGGGAGGGGGGGAGTGTAGGGTGGAGGAGGGGATGGGAGTTGTTGTGACCCCGTTTGGGACAAGGACAACTTCTCAAAGCATTGGGTGATTTAAGTCAGAGGGTCAGGAGAGGGGAGGTGGATACTCTGCCTATGAGTACTGTCCTTCATGCTTATCTTTTTTGGACACGGCATTCCAAGAGCGTGACGTATGTTGGCACCAAGCAGCCGGCATCCCATGATGTTTGTTTGAACCCCATCACGTCTAAACCGCTCTTTACAGTTTCCAAAAATATTGAAATTGTCAATAAACCTTATCCCACGGTTGAGGCATGCCAATGTCAGCCACGTATTCAGCCCAAGGAGTCTGCTAAAAGATTCAATTCCTTTCCCCAAGGTTGGAATTTGGCCTTGAGATGAAAACATGTTGTTGAATGTTGATTATTTTCTCCAGTAACGTAGAAATCTCAGGATCTCAGAGCCAGTTTTCCTTTGTAGGATGTCAAAAGACCCAGTGAGGATAATAATCAGCAGGTTGCCTGGATGTGTAGAGAGAATAACTGGCAACATTTCTGTTAGCACTCTGACTGATGTGTCAGCCATGGTTAGGATTTCAGTCTTTGCCATTCTGATATGCTTGGTTATGTTGTCCCCAATCCAGGTAATATTAGGTTTACCAAATGTGAAGTTATCTAAGTTTCTTCTTTCCCTCTTCCTATCAGTGGTTTTATGACTTTCTTAGATTTTGGTTAGCCCTAATGCTGGTGTTGTGGTTGTCTTCCCTAGGTTCATTAACACATATCTCTTTCCAAGTCAGTGGATCGTACCTGTTTTGCAGTGTGATTTCAGGTGCTGGATTGTGGGTTGGTACTCTTATTTGATTTCTTGCTGGATTTGCCTCTGTTGCTAACGACGTCAGACCAAGTACTTGTTGGAGTTGATGCCTTCGGTCTAGCGCCAGTGTTGTGCCAGTAAGATGTGCCATTTGGGAAGGCTGATTTGGAAGCCTCTGTGGTTAATCCAGTGGCATTAGCACATGTCCAGGGAGAATGTCAGCCAGGTCTGTGACAGAGTGGTCAAGATTTGAAGTAATCCCTTGTGTGATACAAATTACTTAAAAATACAAAAGGACTATGCTGAGGCCCTCTTTTAAAAATGACATACAATTGTAAGAACATGATTAAAATAAATACAGAACAAAAAACGAAAAGAAAAAGGCTGGCAAAATGCAGGAAACATTAGAGTTTCAACTTGGACATTGTCTGTTGTATGGCAGAATTTTCCTACACCTCCATATGGTGATGTGGTTCAGAGGAGTGTAGCAATCAAAACGTTTTTTGCGTCAGAATGTGAAATTCTGGATGGAGTGGCAAGGAGGTGTGTGTGTGTGTGTGTGTGTGTATACAGCGGGTGATGAGGGGAGTGGGAACAGGTGTGTGAGTGGTGTTTGGGAACAGGTATGAGAACAGGTGCTCGCATAGGCGGAGGCGTGACGTGCCTAGGAAATGTGCATTCAAACTTTGGATATTGTAGAATGCAGTTATGAAGGAGTTGGAATTTTTGGTTGCTGGCATTTGAGGAATGAACTCAGGAACTTGAGTCCACTTAATTCTAATTTCTTAATTATAAATACTCAAGGAAACCAGTACTTTAATTCTAAGTTTATTACAACTTTTTAGGTGATTCACAAAGTACACTCGTGTGCACATTCCTAGGTATGACAAAGACACATTTTGAGGGGCCCTTTATATTTTCTTCTAACATCTGGTTCTCATCTTAATGCTCCAAATCCTAAGACCATAGGACACATAAGCTAAAGAATGCCCGTATTTGGGCCCGGGGACAAAAGGAGAACAAGGATTTGCTGGCAAGAGTTCTGACGGAGAGGGGGACAAGCAATAGCTAAAGTCCCCACATTTTTAACCACATGTTTCCCCAACTCCTAGAGCGAGCAACGTATCCAACTGTGACGGTGAGGTGACGGACGGCTCTGTCATCTCCTGCTTTTCCTGTCTTTCCAACTGCCATGAACTCATCCCGGTCTTCTTCATTTGTCTTGTCTCCAATTGTCAATCACACCAGGTCCCAATTAGGTCATTAGTATGTGTTTAAATGTTTCTCCTCTGCTCCCCTCATTTGTCAGTCATTGTTCCATGTTACGATGTGTCCCGATATTTAGTGGTGATTTTCTTTTCATTGTGTTTGCTTTCCTTCAGTGTTCATCTCACGTGCTCGGTGTTTTCTGTTCTTTTGTGTTTTAAATAAAAGACATCACCGACTGCCACTCTTGCCTGTGCCTGGTCCGTTACAGAATGACTGACCAACAAAAGGACCATGTAAGAGCGCGGCAAAGTTGGATGTTAATATTTGGACAGTTGTTTTTCAGGGTCTTCCTTCTCTGGGGAGGAGAGGGTGTAGGGTTTCTTGAGATGCAAGGGTTGGGGGTTGAGCATGTGTTACCGTTGGTTCATTCTCTGAGAGTTAGTTACCAATAAAAAAGAGCTAGACTTCTCCTGGTTTGCAGTTGAAATCGATTATTTTTTACTCTGTATAAGAATCAAGATGGCGTCTGTGGTTAGTGATACACCAGTGACAACCCTGACTTACGAAATAGGCCGCAGAACGAAGGAACAAAAAAGAAGATATGCTCCAGAAATATACGATGCGCCAAAGAAGCATTTTCTTAATATGTATAGAACTCAAATACCCAAGAGTATCCTGTGTCATGTGTAGTGATCAGAGAAACTTCCTGAGATCGTAAATAAATAAATCCCAAGGGATGTTGTCTTCCTATGATGTCCATGACAGCTGTTGGTTAGGGTTGGTTCTGGGTATAGCTCGTCCCCTCAGGAGAGTTACAACCTCTTCGGTCTGTAATACGCGTTACATGAAAAGGTAATATATCTGAACGGATCTAAAATATGTCAGCTAGAACAAACGATGCATTCTGCCCGAAATTGCCAGGGTATTCAGATTCAGACATTGAAATGCTCATTCATAGACTACCAGAGAATTTAGAGCGAGAGATCAAAACTAGCAATAATATATTATTTATAATTTCTATATTTACGATCCAATCAATTCACTGTAACAGATCTATTCTACCAAGAACAAACCCATACATACATTCTCAAGACAATAGCACTTTCGAACAGGGTACATTCAAACCCTTGCTCAGGGTTTATGAATGGTGTAATATGTGTAGTAAAAATGTGTTTAGCATAGTCAATAGAGGTCCAGACTTAGCTATGGAGTTTGAAGTAAATGGAAAAGTGTTTAGAGCTATAAGAGTGGCATCTGAAAATCAGGTTACGAAAGTTAGGATCTCAATATATGGTGGTATGATTTACAAAACTACTAATGCCACAGTTATAGTTGACTGTCCCGTTTATGGTGACGTAGCAAATGAAATGAATAATTTTTTTGAGATATTTAGCTTCCTTGTGGACGACTGGACTGTTATTTCTCTCATGCTTTACAATATTCACAACTTTTTTAGGCAAAGAGAGATTTTAAAAGGCTTGGGTCATTTGAATAACAGATTTGTCAAATTAAAACATTGGGATATTTAAAATAAAAAGCTTGACACCTGCGCACATCTCTCTCAAAACTGTCCGGTCTTGACCGTAATGACCCAATGTCAAAAAGCAATAAAATAGGTTGGTAAACCATTAACAAAAAACAGTTAGAGAGTTTAATTATTCCCTTTTTACCGTTCAGTCATTCGTTGAAGAAAACTTATTTTAAGAATAACCCTAACCCTAACTCTTTTCATAAAAGGATTTGCTCTCTCAACACATTTAATGGTAAGACATGATACTAATGTAACACTATATTTAACTAAGATGATGCTGAAAGACCCTTACTTACACAGGTTTCTAAACTCTTAGGATTTTTGACATGTCGTTTGATCTGTTTATATTGGAAGTCATTGACTTAACGGGAACAAGACCTGAAAAAGAGTTTGAAGCTACGGGCGGTTCCTTTCCATCAAGATATGTTATAGGTGAGATTTATTTCACTTGTTGATTTAATTTGCAATTCAAGGCAAATCAGTTATTTAAAATCATACAATGTGATTTTCTGGAATTATTTTTTAATTCTGTCTCTCACAGTTGAAGTGTACCTATGGTTAAAATGACAGACCTCTACATGCTTTGTAAGTAAGAAAACCTGCAAAATCAGCAGTGTATCAAATGCTTGTTCTCCCCACTGTATACACTTTAATGGCGAAGATGGAAATGATGAGCTACTCCCCTTCTGTACAAATCCCAATTTTAAGGACAATTCCCAGGAACTCTACGATCCAACTATTCCCCCTTCTCTGAATTTATTAAATAATCAGATACAGATTTCAGTGCAAGTGCATCAAAGTTATTCACCGAGCTCAAGTTGCTACTTACGGTAAGAATTCTATAAAAAATTAATCATTATTTTATGTATGCTTCATTTATCATTTAAAAATGTGTAATTACAGATTCTGACAAGGCATACCCAAATGCTCCAGAGGAGCAAAAAAGTGTAGCAGGTGCTTAAGGTAAGAATATTATAAATTTTAACAAAATTATTATTATTTAAACAAAATAAAAATTATTATTGATTTAAATGAAATCATTTTTTTTTAAATTCTTGCTTTAAATGCCAAGACGTACTGAGATTTACCCCAAGTCCTACTAGGCCCTGCACAGAATCAAAACAGCAAAACTGTTTCTCTGCAAAATTGCCGACAGCAAACCTTGGATCGGTTTCAACCAAGCGCTCAAGCTGTAAGAAATGGTAAGTATTATCTTAAATGTTATATTGTAAAACATTAATGATTTTTCTAATTTGGTCTTTTTAATCCTTTCAAACAACGTAGATGTATCAGGCGCCGAAGATCTGCAAGATGGGAGTGTTGATCAAGTTACCCCACATCCTCCAGAGCAAGATGATTTGAGCGCAAATAGTAATGATGGTGTTGTTGCTTCTATAATCCCACCTCACAAATCATTGTTTTGAGAGTTCTAATAGTGAAGATGAAGCAGACGCACATTTGTTTTTCAGAAAAGAGCTTGCACGGTTTGAAAAAGCTAGGGAAGATCCTACACGTGTATACTTAAACTGTCAAAGGCGTCAAGATAAAGCTTTCTGGAAAAACCAGCTTCCAAGGCTCATAGGCAAAAAAAATTATCCACCGCTAGATCCAAAACCCTATTATAAGGCATTGATAGATCAAATTAAATCCTAATTCTAACATAACAACATCAAAACATTTAGATAGAGAACCATTAGACATTGATTATTCAGCGCTGTTTGAACACATTAACAAGTTCATCCCAGAACCACCTGCTTCAAGTCCAGAAGCATTCCAAAAAAACTATGTTAAATTAATCACAGTTTTGAGTCCAGAAGAATTACACATAAACCCCTGACTATGATGTGCTGATTAGACAAATAAAAGAGTTAAATCCTGAACCAGGTCCTCACATGACACCGCCAACTACTTTAGAATCACAGGCTTCCCATTCAAGTGTTCAAATTACGGAGTTAAATCCTGAATCATAAACTCCTTTAGAACCACTGGCATCCCATTCAGGTGCGAATCAACAGGGTAGAGGTGTTAATAGAAATGTGAATATTGTTTATCGCAATAAATACAGCAACATTGAAATCTGACAGTTTTAATTTTGCTCACACAAATGAAATATTTGATTATGTCAATGTGTTAACCACTTTAACAGAACTGTTAGAAAGCGCTACAAGCCTAGAGATGTATTGCAATTAGAAATTAGGGGTGATTCTATAGGAAACAATGTGTCCTATATTATGGAGAATGGTGATGGTGGTCAATTTCTGGATATGATTGAAAGGCTTGTACTTTCCAATTTATCATTCTTAGCCGATAATACCCTAGAACTGATTGTGCACATATTGAGAACTCCTCAGAGTGTGGGCGGACAGAGGAGGAAGGCTGAAACTCTTTTGAAATCTGAAATAATTATGAACGAAAAGCAATATCTCATTATTCCTCAGAATACGGACAACAAATTATGTTTTGCCATTTATCTAGCGCATTTATTGAATCCTGGTATAAGTGATATAGAAAGACTAAAGATAGCTACAGAATTTTAGAGAGCAGTGGGCTTGTCCATTTATGAAACTGTAGCATTTTCTTATACAGTTAAACTTGAAAGCTTTCTCGACATCAAAGTGGTGGTTCTCTATTATAGTAGGGATGATTCGGCCATCTTAAAATTCCAAAACACGTTACAGCCTCATCCACAAATGCTGTATTTTTTTGTACAAGACCATCATTACTATGGTATTAAGAACATTTACCTAGAGTGGCCTCTATCTGAGTATGCGCGGAAGAACGTATACTGCGGAAAAACGAATGGTTATAGCTATTAAATTTCAGTTTCCTTACCAGTTAGCGGCTAATTCCAATGAAGCTGTTGACGTAAGGTTTGTGTTCCTACGTGCATCACAGCCTACGTAAGACGACCACAAAGTTGCACCTAAAATGGTGGCCATTACGCACTTCATGTAATTGAGTTTAGTGCATCTGCGGTTTAGAAGTCTAATCTTTGTTGACCAATCGCAAACAACGTTTGTGTTAGGTCATCTGATGCCTGGCATCCAATAGCAATTAAGATTAGCATTCCCAGGGAATCACAGGGTCTATGACCCAAGCTCCATTACAAGTGGCCACTCCTTACCCAAGCTGCAGACAATGGAGTATCAACAGAGACTTGCTTCGCGTTCATCCCTGCATCTCTTTCATTCCGAAAAAGGACATTATAGATCAACGTTTTAGACTAGATTTGAATGGGCAAGAGTATTTAGAATATGATAATTTGTATGGAAACATTATCTGATGCAATGCTTAAGCGTAATGGCCAGACTGCTCCAACAGCTCAGGGTCGTGAACCATCCACATCTGAAGTAAGTACATTGCTATTTATTAATAATGGTATCCTACTGCATCGTTTGTATATAAAAAATGATGTAAACATATTCTTCTGTCAACGTAGATTGGGGATGTTATTGTTTTTTTTAGGAAAAAGTTGGTAACTTGTTAGATATTACAAATAATAAGTCCCAACCGCAATACCGATCTCGAGCTTCCATCTAGTGGCCATTAGGTGTACTGCAGTATAACTGGAGGAATGTATTCTTTCTAATTCATTTTATAATGGTTTATTTCTAGGTAGGGGAACCAACTTTTATTGGGGTGCCTATATTTTTGACCTTTTGTTATTTATTTCATTCATTTGTTTCGGCCTAAAACACTGTAATATGACTATAAAGGCATGGAAATATCAGAAATTAATAATCATAAAAAACGTCATAAATATTTCCTAAATAAATTTGCATACCCTATTGCAGAAATGCGTATCGTAAAACTTTTTAGCCATTCCAAGAGATGAGGTTTCAAAATGCTGTCCCGGAAGTCTGTTTTTATGTGGGGGGTTTTGTAGCCAAAGGGGATGTGATCACCAGGATTTATCATAATAGATGATATCTGTTACAGAAATGATTCTAGGACCCAAAATGTGCAAGTAGTGAAATCCGGCCAAAAACCCCTTGGACCTGGCAGGGGCATTCTTGGGTGTAGCCTACATCTGCCTGTCATGTCATACCGGCTTTACAAGACTAGGAGGGCACTCCTGTCGCTATAACTGTGCTGTAGGCATTGATGCGAACCGTTCATATCAGTCCCTGCAGCTCAAAAAGCGTTATGACTGTAAGCGTACATGTTGTTCAGCTTATTGCTAAATAAGACAAAAAACATCTTTATGCAGAATGCCTTGAAGGGGGGTGAAAAAGGTTTGGCCCTTATCATGTAGACAGCTTTTGAGTACAACGGATATTTCTTTATCAGATGTACATCCTGCTTTTTGCCACAAGAAATGTGTACTTTAACCCAAAATAGTTTTAGTGACGTGTCTAAAACAAACAGAAATCCTTACAGACTGATTATAGTCTGAAAGTGGTGGTTTTGTGGGAACACGAGTGGGCTCACTTGAAAAGGTCTGACCCTCAGGTTTGAGCTTATATGGATACTTTTGGCATGCCAGAACCCCTGGAACCCATTGATGCATTATTTGGTGGTTGCACCAATGCTTTGATTTTAAGGCATTTATCCCAAGAGGATGAAACAATAGAGTACAGTGACTGTACATCCCTTTATCCTCATGTCATGAGCAAATACCACTTTCCTCTGGGCCATCCTGAAATCCTTCATAATGACTTTGTCTTGCCCCAAAACTATTTTGGTCTGATTAAGGCAACAGTTTACCCTGCTCCAGGCTTGTTTCTTCCAGTGTTAAGAACTCATGGGCCTGATGGGAAGGCTTTTCTTTTCTCTTTGTCGCACATGTAGAGACAACAATCAGCAACATCCCTGTGATCATTCTGATGGAGAGCTCTGACAGGTGTATGGGTTAGAGAAAGATTACATTGAAAGATTATAGGGCTCTAGAGAAAGATTACATTGTGGCTGAAATCTATGAAGTGTGGGACTTTACCAGAAAATCTGGTTATCTTTTTAAAGAGTATATCAAGACATTCTTAAGGCAAGCAGATGGCTTCGGGTTATCCTGCATCAGAGAGCAAAGATAGGTACATTCAGGATAATTATGACAGAGTGGGCATATGTTTGGAACCTGAAAAAATTAGTCAATATATCATTCAATATATCAGGGTGTGCAGGGAGTCCAAGGAGGGAGATGGAGGCAAATGCAGGGAAAATCTTTTAATTGTGCCAAAAAAATAAAAACAAGTCAGAGTGCCATGCACTACAAAAACAGAACGAGATCAAAACTAGGAGTACGGGTGAACATCAGAACAGCGAACAAGAAACAAACATGTAACAATGACCGAACAAAGACAGGGAGAAACTGGCTGAACTAAATACACTGACTAACAGGGATAACAGAAACAGAACAGGAAAGTCCAAACAAGGACATGACAAATCACAGACACACAGAAAACACGGAACGGAACGGCCCCAGCAGGCTTGGACCATAACACAATCAGGCTAAGAGAAGTGTTTCAAAACTGTTTTTGAACAATTTGTAGGGAAATTATGCCCAGAGAAGCAATATGCTGACAAACAGTTCTGAGATTTCTCATTTTGAATCAGGAGGTTGCTCTGGTACAGTGGTGGTATAAAAAGAATGACCTTAGATGTCCCGGAAATGACATTGTAATTGCAGCTTTCAAATGAAATGTACAATCTTATGGAACAGCTACAGAGAGTTCTATACCACAACACAGATTTGGTGGTTTATGGGAGCAAGCGGGATGAATGGAAGCCGCTTCTGATCAATTATTTGGGAAGTTTAACAGATGAACTTGAAGATGGTGATCTAATCACAGAATAGTTATGGGTTTAGGACTAAAAACAATCGCATAATCTTGAAGGTCAAAGGCATCATACAAAACTATGAAACACCCTGAAGGTAAACCTGGAATCAGTCACACGTTTGTTCGAGGGTTTCATAAAAGACAAAACTAGTGAGGAAATCTTTATATCTGAGAGGAAGTAGGCTTGAGAAACATAACACAACACAGATCTGCTGACGAACTCTGAGCAAAGGAGTATAGATAGGACGTGTTGCCTGAAACTGATGGGCCCCACACATCCTGTCCATACCTCCTGCTAGGAGTTGCCCATGTGACTGTCACAAGCTATATGGATAGGACCATTGACCATAGGCTGGAACATACCATACAAGGGTCATTTGTAAGCCTTTCTTATTGGAGGGTATTTGACTGTAATGGCTGGTTATGACCATTGGCCGCCTCCCTTGTATTCTGGTATAAAGATTGTTCTTTCTGTATTCATTGTTGAGAGAGAAAGGAAAGAACTATGGAAGGTTAACATAGATGTCTCATGCTGAATAAAGATGGCTCTCCCCTGACTTCTGGCTGCATTACTTTTGTTCATGGATATCACATGAAACGGAAAACAGATCTTACAAAATAATTGTCTGGGATAAAAAAGTTTTCCATCTGCGCAATGCATCACTTATCTAAACATTCAGGGTGGTATATGACAAGAGAGTGCTTTTAGCAGACAGTACCATTTGGCTTCTGATTAGATAAAATGGTGTTTGTAGAAGGTTTTGATTTTAGATTGCATTTAACTTTCTCAGCTCTAGTCGTTGGACCATCCAGCAGTGGAAAAACTTGTTTTGTAATATTTTTTTTTTGACAATTCTGAACATTTATTAACTCAGAACTTTGAAAATATAGTGTGGTCTTACAGTTTTTATCAACCGATGTATGATGAAATGTTGAAGAAAATAAAAATATACTCTGTTGAAGGAATCCCTGAATCGTTGAATGATGATCAACTCTTACCTCCTAACAGAAATAATCTTTTAGTTTTGGATCATCTGCTGTTTGCCAGTAGTGAACATCCTGAAAATGGCAGAGCTTTTACTCAATATACTCACCATCAAAATTTATCTGCGCTCTATTTGGTTCAAAATGTGTTTCACGAGGGTAAAAATAACCATACCATTAGCTTAACCTCCAATTACATGGTTTTGTTTAAGAATCCTAGAGACATACTGCAGATTAACTATTTGGCCCAGCAAATGTATCATTTTTCAGGGAAAGTTATGAAAACACAATAAAAGAGGTATTTTCCTATTTACTGGTAGACCTTAAAGCTTTTACACCAGAACATTTAATACTCCCGTGGGAGTGGCCAACAGTTTACAGTCCAAAGAAAAATAAAAGACATTTGCCTTTCTTGAGAGCATTAGTCATAGCCAGCCCTAAAGAACGCAAGTCTGTCTTGGTCCACTGTTCTTCAAATCTTATTTTGGCTCTCTGCTAGATTGCTTTGGATGTTCTCAAAGGGCGCATCCCACTCAGCCAGGAACAATTAAAAATATTAAAGAGGCAAAAGGCAGCCATCAAGCTATTTGCAGATAAAAGAACCCGTATTAAAAAAAGAGGCGTGCAATACAGCAAACGGCAGTTTCCTGCTATCCCTACTAAGCGTAGCCTTCCCTCTCTTCAGTAGTCCAATTATACCCGGGAGTGTGGGAGCTAATGTCTGTCTAACATAAGGTATTTAGTGCCTCAACATCAGCTGGATAGACTTAAGCAACAAGATCTTGAAACTATTAGACAAACGGCTGAAAGGGATCTGGGTACAGATAGGAAGGATGTATTGAACACGAAAGGAATGAACCCTTATGACAAAGCAAAAAAATGCTCTCAACTCAAAAAGGTATTTGTCTTTGTTGAAACAAGATGAAAATAACACAGGACACTTGACCCTCTCCCTACCAGAAACAGCGGCTAGAGAAACTCTTGTTCCAGGATCACACCCTAGATAAGGAGGATGTTATGAGTGACATGCATGAGCATACTCCAGCACGTAGCCGAAAAAAGTTTGTATATATTATAAATAAAATAAAGGGTTCAAAATGAAGAGCTGGCTGAAATGACAAGGGTGAATTAATCAGTAATGGTCAAATTTTAAGAGGTTCTAATGATATGATAGACTTGATAAAAAATGTAACTGCTTCACACAAGATATCTGAAGACAGAAGACCTCTAGGATGGATCCATTTTCTTGATACCATGGCTGATCTCAATTTACCTCTGGCAGGTGTGGCTAATTATAAAGTTTGTCATCATATAGACAATGTTCAATCCGTTCCCTCCAAAAGACACTCATTTGAAAGACAGAACACCGAAGACTGGTTACAATTTTCAGAATAAATACACAATCGATAATGGTAATGAGATTTTTATTTTAATAAAAATATATATGACAAACAAATTGTCATTACTTCTTAAATCATCACTATATTGTGATATAACATCTTCAAATTAAACCCCTATGACTCTTTGACAGAGATATAAAATACAATGATGACCACAGATTGTAGAAATAATATATATAATAGTAATATATCTTTAATCCGTTTCTAATTGAAAAGAAATTTTGATTTGGGAAAATGAGAAAACCCCTAGGAATTGAAAAAAAGCCTCTTCAAAAGCCTGGCAAGCCAGTGTTCCCCTGGCATGTATTTAGGATGGGTATTAACAATGAACATAGCGGGTATATTACTACAAGTATCCTGAAGTTTCCATGATTGCTGTGAACAACACACCCTAGCGGTAGTTATTTTATCCTGTTGCGTCCAATACTCCCAAACCAAGCTGTTGAACTTTTCAGGCCAGTTTTCCACCTGACAAATATGTGTTTCTGCTTTTACTTTTTTTCGTTTCAAAAGCTCATCTATGTGAACAACTTTGTCTTTAGTTATCTTCACTTTTTGAAGCTCTTGTTTATAAAAAGGTACCCTCGATAGGTTCTCCATCATAATCGTTTAGCTTATAAACAGGTGGTATACGAGGTACGCATTCCTTAAGTGAAAATTATTCGTCAGAGTAACCTTTTTCATATTTCTTATCAAAAACACCTCGCTACTTTGATACACACACAATATCGCCTTTTTATTTAAAGGCAATGGCTTTATTTTTACGAAGGGAAACCAAATGTAAACATTTTTAAAGACTTCAAATGTGTTCCTGGATGTTACTTGTAACGGTTTCATACGTATGCTCTTGGGATAACTGTTGTTCTAACCTTTTACCAGGTCTTGAATCACCTTGACATAACGTTGTGTGTTATGAACTGTAAAATATCACCAGATCCTTTCCGTCAAAGTCTTGTTCTTACTTTCAATAACTGAAGCTTTTAAATCTGAACCCGTAGCAAAGTGGATAATATTGTGTCCATTTGTAATATTATTTGGACTTTCTTGGGAATTCCACTCTTTTCCAATCTCAAAATAGATGCAAAGGCCCTAGTCACTTCAGCAACGCTCCTATTTTTTAACACTCACAAAAGCTGCTTTAGAGAAAATGTCTATTATCGTTAGCATGTACCAATTTCCACCGTTTTTATCAGCAAAAGCTTCCATATCACACAAGCTGGCCTGGAGTTGGGATAAACGATGAGTGGTAAACACCCTATTTCGTGGGAAGTTTTTTCTCACTGGCTGTCCGGACAGCCAATCAGTTACAGGTCCGTCACTTAATATTTCTTGCGCAATAGCTCTCTGAAGTCGCTCCATTCCTCCAAAAGAGCCCGGGTGAGAGGGATTAAAATTATTATTTTTTCATTAGCTGTTCCATCCTGCTAATTCTCGTTATTGAGGTTATTCCGAAAGTATGCATCAGAAACGTATTGTTTAAGGTCATAGGCATATAGAGTTTATAGAGAGTTTACATGCTTTCAATATCAATTAAGAATTAAAAATCAGTTTTTTCGGTTACAAAACAATTAATTACTTTGAATACTTTGATAAAATGTACAGGCTTATGGCTCTGTATTTTTAAAACACACACATCGTTTATATATGCATACAAATAAATTGCCTTCATGGTTTTCACAAAAATCTGACTCAGTCTACCATTAAAACAACGTCCGAATTCGGGGTATAGGAAGGCAGATCAGGTGATGGTGTTGGTGGGGAAGGTTGTTCGGGGAAGGCTGTTCAGGCAGAGCTGCACTTATCGTTGACACTTGTGGAACTTATATCCCATTCCTGGTCTCGGGTATCTACATGAAACAATGGTGTAAAATATGTTTTAGGAGGGCGCGTAATAAGCAGATAAGAGAGCAGTCTCTTCCGAAGTTGTGATATAATGCGGGGTATTGGTCTCCCCGTGGAGTCCATATACATATTGGCTTTAACTGGATCGTGTTCGTAGCTATCGTCTGCAACAAGACATCTCTTAAGTTTTACAACGCTTTGCCATTGCTGACATTGTGTGTTTAGCTCATCAATTCGCCGAAACATGTCATTTTCCAGATCACACCAGATGTTCATCGATATCATTACCTCTGTTGGTTTCTGTCCATTTGAGATCCATGAACAAAATGTATGCAACCAGAAGTCAGGGGGCAACAATGTTAACCTTCCATAGTTCTTTCCTTTTCTCTCCAATGAATACTAAGCAAACACATTATTTTATGCCAAAACACATAGGAGGCAGTCAGTGGTCCGAGCCAATCATTACTCAATATCCTCCAGCACATCCCCTCCAATATCTGTCTGACTTCCAATCACATACATGTATTCTATATCCTAACCTTACATCGCCTGGTAATGTCCCCTCTTAAGCTCCTGGACCCACATGCTTATCAGGTTGTGTGGGGCCCTTCAATAGGGGATACCAACTGCTTGTGATACAGTACCTCATATAGCACAAGATAACAAAGTACCAGTCCTCTAACAAGAGAATAGAACTAAAATACATGCATATCATCAGGTAAAGACGTGCTTCTTCACAAAGGTATTTTCCAACCATGGTCCATTAGTCTATTCAAAGAGTCTATGACAGTAACATGGAAAACTCCCATCAGGAGGTATGGACAGGGTGTGTGAGACCCATCAGCAATGGAGAATCACATTTCCTATCCTGTATCCTTCGTACAGAGATTGTTAATACTCTCATACATTGTATCATGCTTAATTCAGTTACTTTTCATGCCCAATATCTATCACCTCTGTCAGCTTCCATCCATGTGATATCCATGAAAAAAATTAATGCAACCAAAAGTCAGGGGACAGCCATCTTTATTCAGCATGAGACAACGACGTTAACCTTCCATAGTTCTTTCCTTTCTCTCTCTCCAATGAATACAGAATTAACACAATCTTTATACCAGGATACAAGGGAGGCGGCCAGTGGTCATAACCACCCATTACACAGTAAAATCCCCTCCAATAAGAAAGGTTTATCTTACAATAGACCCTTGTATGGTATGTTCCAACCTATGGTCAATCGTCCTCTCTATATAGCCTATAACAGTCACATGGGCAACACTTAGCAGGAGGTATGGACAGGATGTGTGAATCAGTATCAGACAATACATCTTATATATGGTCCGTTGTTCAGAGATAGTCAGCACATCTGTGTTGTGTTAAGTTTCTCAAGCCTACCTCCACTCACCTCTGACGTTTCAACAATCTTTCCATCACAGATGATCCTCGTGTGGGAAGAAAGCTCAACAAAACCGGATGGATTTTTACTGTGTGCTGCATTGTCTTCTGGAAGCTTCCCAATCGATCTCCAAACCAGTGTCGATAGTGTAACCGCTCATGCTTGACTTCATTTCATGACACACCACATGGCATAATACTTCCCAGTCAGTGATTTGGTACTCCATGCCACAGGTGTCATTTGTATATTCAGATCCCATGGCTAAAATGTACAACTTCACGTTGATCCATCAGCTGCTCTGACAGAGGTATTTGAGTTCTATACACATTAAGAAAACGCGTCTTTGGTTCTTCGTATATTTCAGGATTTATTTATTTTCTGCTCCTTGTTTCTGTGGCCTATTTCGTAAGTCATTGTTGTCACTGGTGTATCACTAACCACAGACGCCATCTTTATTCTTATATAGAGTAAAAAACTAAACTATTTCAACTGCAAACCAGGAGAAGTCTAGCTCTTATTTATTGGTAACTAACTTTCAGAGAATGAACCAACGGTAACACATGCTCAACCCCCAACACTTGCATCTCAAGAAACCCTTCAACCTCTCCTCCCCAGAGAAGGGAGACCCTGAAAAACAACTGTCCAAATATTAACATCCACCCACAGACTGTCTCATCCCACAGAATCACCTGCTCTACCCCTCCCTCTCTAACCAGACATGTACCCCCCGGACAAACAAATGCTACCATCCGGTCATTAATCATGAAATCATTTTCATAATCTCACACTTATGCAGCTGCCAAAGGTCAAAGCAATAAATCAGTCGTAGACAGGCAACAAATCCTATCTTCTACTCTGCAAAAGCAGAATCTTTTTGTCGCACAATTTCTATTAACTGCTAGTTTGAAGTGATCATTCCACACGTTTAGTCCTGAAATATCTGTGTACAAAGGCTTGCCTTTCAAAGGTGGTGACTGGTTGAAATGTCCAAAAGCAATGACACTGACGTTGCCAAACAACGAATTATCTCCATACAATTTTACTTGTCGTAGCCTGCCATGTATTTAAGCAAACAGTGTGGTGTCTACCATTGATATTTCATCGATTATTAGCAGTTGCAAAGTGGACAGTTCAGCACATAAAAAGTTGATGTTTACTTTGCCTAGTGGTGGGTAGGGCAAGCAGGCATGAACACTAATATTCAAAGCAGTGACGCTGACGGGGGGACAACAACCGGTGATGTTGTCCCGCAGGCTTCAGGGGGCACATTTGGTTGGCTTAAATATAATTATTTGTCAGTCAATCTTGGTATTTAGTACTACCTAGCTAGAACATTAAACAATTAACGTTTATGACCTGTTGTATTAACAGTAATATCATTACTATTTATAATTTTTTTGGCCCGTTGTTTGGGTCCTAAAATCCTGGGCCCTGAGATTCCTGTCGGCGTCCCTGATTCAAAGGGTTGTGTATAGTTGCAGCACCAATGTTATATGCTGCTACCCAAGTTGGAGCTGCTTAAATGACCATATTGTAATTAGCATTTGCATATGTTTACGCTAGAATCCTGGAGATTTCATAATTGATTGCTTTTATTAGATGTCAAACTGTTAATTGCTGCGGGTTTTCTCCCCATACTTTTTGCAAACTCCATTGGTGTACTTTGTAAAATATCTGTGCTTTTTCAGAATTTAAAGATTGCAATATATTCACAGGCTCTTGTTTACTGATAATGGTGTGCCTAACTTCAATGAAACAACATGTAGATACACTAGGTACCAGATCAGGAATATCTTCTGAAGTAGGCTGTAGGTCATGTTCAACTTCCATGTTGGCAGTGAATTGTAAACTGTAAATGCGCTGCACTTCTTACTCTGGGCAAATTTGTAACCATGCATTACCAAACTTTCTGAGCATACTGTAGTTTGTCAGACTCTTTCATATAAACATTGATTGGTTTTATACGATCACTTCAACTGTGTCTGTCATTGTTTAAATTACTGTCCCCGTACTGTAAAAATCCTTATATGATTCAAAAGATGGTGGTTTTAACTGACTGTCTTCCTAATACGGCAAAAAGAGCTGAAAATGACTGTGGTGGTAGTTTTACAGAATCTTTTGTTGGCAATAGTCTAGCGTTGCGTATCAGTGCAAGTTTTGTGTTTGAGCATTTGCTTATGTCAAGTGTGACGATCAAGCCTTTGTTACACATAGATTGATTGGCAATTTCAGTATGACAAACACATACAGTGGGGAGAACTGTCACGTCCTGGCTATGCCCCTAGCCATCTTTGTGCTGGCTGGGGCCATAGTCAGGACGTGGCCAATAGAGGTGGCTCTAGCCACCTCTATGCACTTGGGTCTCCCCAATTGGAGGCAGGTGTTGTGTATTGCCTCCAATTGGGGAACCTATTTAAGTTTACTGTTTGTTCACATGGGTGTGGTTTATTTTGGTT